>CAJHQQ010002041.1:0-74510 GCA_905132885.1 Moricandia moricandioides
AAAATCACTTCGCAAATAATAGCATAGACATGAAACCATGAACAACATCATATTATAGCTGCAGGCGTTTTCAAAAACACATATTACAGAAATTTTTATTATTAGTCTTAATTACAAGCCTGTTTTATATAATATATAAAAAATCTTAATCCATCTTATTTTATACTTAGTTAATATATATTTATACCATATTTTAACAATTTTATACTACATTACACAATCTCATTATAAAAAGATGATAGATTATATTAAGTTATCAACAGCATAAAGTTTCAGATTATTCCTATTATCTTTAACAACTATTCGAATGAAAAATATTTAATAACTATGTATTAACTGGCCAATTTATTTGTATATTTAATATCTCTATAATATTATTTGAGAAGTCAGTTTCCTATGTGTCGCTCTCACGTTCACTTTCACGATGGCTGATTACACTAATACCCTTAATGAATTAAAAATAGTTAAAATAATATTATTCATTCTTTTATTTAGTTTTCTTTTCAAAAATTTCCAAAAATATATCTAATAAAAAGGAAATTTTTTATAAAGTCATAAAAACAAATTGAAAACGAAAATATGGTGCGACCCTGATCAGCTTCATTCTCAAGAACATGCAGTCTCGAATGTTCATTAGGACATTCGAGGATGATGGTAATGCTAACTCACTAAGCTCGGTTAGCCTTTGTAGTTTATCAAGTTTAGTATATATATTATATTTATATATGAAGTGATTGGCGGGTGACGTGGAAGTGATGTTTAAGATAAGATTCATCTTGATGGAATGATAGAACTTATCTCTATATAGTAGTTGTGGGAACCGAAATCCACCTACTGTCAATAAATCGTAAATAAGGAAACTTCGGGAAAACCCTAAGTTTCCAGAGGAACCGGCTATCTGCAGAACCGCACAACGATGATTAAGAAAACGATGAACTTAAAATTAAAAAGAGAATGAACGAGATTGAGAGCAAGAAGGTTCTTATTCCGAATCTGCGTAAGAACTGTTACAACGAGAGTAGCCTAAACTCTAGAAATCTAAGAATGAAAACCCTAGTTGAGACGCAGCTCGCTAACAGAAAACGGAAATATTCCTAAATGCTAAGTTTTGGTGGTGAAAGCTCTGAAAATCGTGTCCCTGCTTCTGCCCTATGCCTCTTGCTTATATACTCCCTCTTAGGCGGTTTTAGTCTTTCCATTTCGCCCAAATTCGAGTTTATCGGGAATCTTCCATTTTTCTTGATCCTTCCTTTTCTCCCGCGGAAATCTTCTATTTATCTTCAAACTTGCCTTTTGTCTTCAAACTTGACATTTATCTTCCTTCTGCGAGTAAACCATCAAAACGTTATCGTATCTTTGGGTTAGATTTCGTTAAGATCGCGGGATGGATTTTTATCATGTTTTAGGACCTTTCGGGCCGTTTTACGATAAATCCATTTTACGACTTTATACGACATCGTTTCCTGATCCGATGCCGTTTTTAGTAAATTTCCCGAGTTAATCGTAAAGTTTAGCTATGTTCGTTTCTTGGTTAATCGTTGTCGTTCTTTTACGATTTTCTCGACGTTTTTATTAAAAACGCGTTTTTTTATGATTTTAGCAAAAAATCTCGAATGAATCATATAGTTTAGGAAATGTTCGGTGTTTCGTTTAACCGTTGCCATTTTATACGATTTCCTCGAGTTCTTTCCGAGAAAACAAAGTTTTACGGTTTTTATCGTAAAACTCGAATGATAGGTCGGATCGAGACAAAACGGGAGAAATTTTGACCGTGGTTTGGAACACGACCGTGTCGAAGGACGTAAGCACTGAATCAGGGATACAGGAGATCGAGGCTCGAGATGGTCGGTTCGACGTACGATGAACCGAGCCGGACCGGTCCAGCTCTCCGGTCGGTGAACTGTCAGGGACGCTCCTAGTTCGCCCAACGGTGAACTAGCCGGGGACGAAGCTAGTTCGCACAACGGCGAACTAAGCCGGTCATGGCTTTAGTTTGCCGTAAGGGCGAACTAGCCGGGATGAAGCTAGTTCGCGTTTTACGGCGGTTTCGGTTTTTCGCGGTTTTGTAAAACGATTCTTCGAGTTTTATAAAACGATCCTTCAAGTTTTATAAAACGATTCTCGAGTTTTATAAAACGATTCTTCGAGTTTTAAAAAACGGTTCTCAAGTTTTATAAAAACGATCCTTCGAGTTTTATAAAACGGTTCTTGAGTTTTATAAAACGATCCTTCAAGTTTTATAAAACGATCCTTCGAGTTTTATAAAACGATCCTTGAGTTTTATAAAACGGTTCTCGAGTTTTATAAAACGGTTCTCGAGTTTTTTAGAAACGATCCTTCGAATTTTATAAAATGATTCTCGAGTTTATAAAACGATCCTGATTCTTCGAGTTTTATAAAACGATCCTTCGAGTTTTATAAAACGATTCTCGAGTTTTATAAAACGATCCTCGAGTTTTATAAAACGATTCCTCGAGTTTTATAAAACGGTTCTTTGAATTTTATAAAACGATTTCTTTTTATATTTCTGTGGGGAGTTTTGGCCGTTGATTCCGTCGTACATATTTGACCCCAACAGTAGTTATGAAATATATTTCCATTGCATACAAATGGATTTCATTGCTCGGGATATTATTAATATGTGTTGGGGTATGGGATTAGACTCACTGAGTAAACTAGTTACTCATGACTCATTGATGCATGTTACCAGTAGGCGCGTGGGATACCTTACTCTAAGACGGGAAGGAACAGCGGTAGTTTTGTCATCCTTGCATTGATCTTTCGATAACTTTTATGTATAAAGATTGTTTTCGATATCTTCAAGGTCGACCAATAACATTTATGTAAGATGCGTTTGAAAAAAAAATATAATGTATAAAGATTGTTTTTTTAAGTACGAGTGCCACATGATATTAGTTCTTGTCCGAACGAACCAACTATTGGTTATTACTCAGTCAGGTTGCAAAGCCTCAGGACGTACCTAATAGGATATGTGTACTTGGGCGATTGGCTTAAGGTACCTGGATTTGTTCCAAGAACTTTGAGTTAATTGTTTATGTGCACATTGTGGCTTATTTGGTTTGGTTTAAGTTACTAGTGATTGGCTGTGCATGTTCTTGTTTGATTGTTGCATGGCCGGTCCAGTCAACTTGTACTTAGACTAGATCCGGGGTGTCACAGGTAATGATTTGTTTGAGCAGAGGTTGGTAAAAACGTTTTTCGAGGAATGGGCTAAACCCTCTTAGCAAGTTGAGCTAAGCGGTGGGTTCTGTTGGCAACAGAATCAGTTCATATAGATGTTCAAGACAAGGTGTTCATTCAAGTTGTTACAAAAAATCTTAAAAGAAGAAGTTTGGTGTCTACGGGCTGTTGAGGTTGAATAAGGATTGAGTCAGAAAGCTTCTAGTTTGAGGCAATGGTGATTCAGATTTCACAAGAGCTTCAAGTTAGCATCGACATCAGCTGAAAATTCTGGAGAAGAAGAATCAGTAGATTTCTAGCCACTATCATATCATGTGTGATGAACCAGAGATGATGTTGAAGGATATGCAGCATCAGAGAGGGAAGCAGATGGCGGTTGTTTTGTGGTAGACAAAGACGACATCTGAGACAGAGGAAGAAACGTTCACATGAGGATCTAAATGCACGTGATGGTTTCAACTTTGGAAAATCATGATGAGAGACTTGCAAGGGATGCAGCAGTGTTTGCAAGAAAGGGAAAACCCGCGTAAGCTGCAGCAAGAACAGCTGCACAGGTGGGCGTGTTCGTAATTAGTGTTGGAGATTGATTTAAGTCATCTGAAACGGAGGATATCTCAAGTTAAAGACAAACTCATATTAAGTCAAAGCTAAGCCTAAGGAGACAGAATCAAAGGTCATCAATCTCTCAGGGACTGAAGTTTTTTAAAGATCACAAGGATTGCAGGTTGTCTTTGCAAAAGATGACCAACGTATCTTGTAGCTGTACAGGTTGGTTGTCGTGTGGCAACAATATGACGATACATAGGTGATTCTGTTCTGGGTCATTTCAAGTCAGTCTCGTGGGTGCATGAAAGGCAAGGTTCTGGCTGATTAGAAGAAAGCCAGAGAGTCACCAAGTTAGTGTGGCTAAGACAGGTTGTACCTCCCCGAAGAAGCAACTAAAGCAAGGGAAAGGTGTGTAAAATCCTACACAAGTATATGTTGGAGAAAATGGCTATTTGTGGCAACAACATGGAGCAGCTTTAGTGAGGTTGTGTGAGTGACATGAAAACCTAAGAGAAAAGTGATTCAAGGTTAGACTTAGCTTGAAGATTCTTGTCAAAGGCAAAGGAAAATGCGCAGGAAGAATTGGGTTGAACAGGTTGTTACGACTGATTGTAATCCTGAGAGCAAAGGGTATGAGACAACAGTCATCAACACTTGTTTAAAAAAGCATGAAGTCACTACCACAACTAGCAGAAGCGTGTGTGAGTTATACCTTAGAGGAATCGTCATGGACGTCTGCGTCAGAAATTCCCGATGAATAGACTCAGAGGAGATGTAAGGGACACCGGTCTGGTGGCATGACCAGAGGGGTCAAGGTGGAGCTCTCAAACAAAAATCAAAGCTCAGAAGAAAAAGGAGAAATTTACAGACTTGACTAGATCAGAACTTCTTGCTTGAACATGTCATGGTTCAGGTACAGTTACTGCTGGAGAAACTCGTCATGGGTTCGAGTTTGACACAAGAGAAACTGTAAGGATTATCTCAGGAGCATCACAGACGTTAATGATGAGAGAAATTTTTAAAGGCCGACAGGAAGCACGAACAGTTGCAGAAACTTGGTCAATTCCCAGAGATATGGTATTTCTAAAGGTTATTTGATTCAAGTGGAGCCACTGAGATTATATGAGGAATGATTCATCAGGGATATATATAATCTGATTCCAGGTGGAGTGAGTCACAAGTTTTATGTTTTAGAAGATGTCTTCATTGGTTCAGCTGAAGGGTAAAATATTCGGTTAGCAACTTGGTCAGCTCAAGTGAGTAAGAGCTGAAAGGGAACTTGATTCCATGATAAGAGGGTCGTGGATATGTTCAGGGTGTCAAGGCCAGAAGAATCAAGATCAGTTAACAAATACAAGGCGCATCAGAAGGAGTTTGTAAGAGGAGTCTTACATAAAGTTACTTGTAGGAGAGACAAGTTAGAACGACGTATGTATCAAGAGTACACTGCAGTGAAGGTGATACAGAGAGCCGTGTATGATGCAAGGTAAAATATGGTGAAGTGCTTAGTTAAACTGAAGTATTGAGCGGTGAAGATGAAGAATGGTGAGATGAAACAAAGTAAGAAGCCGTTGGAAGATATTGTAGTGACTGCATGGATTGTAGGGAATTGTCTTACAGTTTGTCCATCTCAGGAAGGGTAAGACTTGTTCTCCACAAGCATGCTCATCTTAAGCTCAAGTCATGGAACTGAAAGAAGCTTCATGAAGGTTTAAATGCAAAGCAACAACGGTTACATTTAAAGAAAGGAACCAGTGGAGTTCTGAATATATGGTGGCATCACAGGTGAATACTATCCGTGTTCAAGCCGTTAATGGTGTTGCACATGTTTCGGTATTTTGGAGACATCTCAGTACAAGAATGGTATTGAGGGAATGTATTCACAGCTGAGTAAAGGAAGGATATCAGGTATGATATCACATACAACTCGTCAAGGAGAGCCAAGGTGTATCATGGACTATATGGTATGAGGTTCAGTTTATTCAATTAGTATTGGGGTCTAAATCTGTTAGTGGAGGTTCTGTTGTTACAGAACAGTTTGATCAGATGGTGGAGCAAAGATATTTGTGTCGATAGTCTTCCTAATCATATGGTTTTAGGTGGCGCCTGCTTAAGTATGCAGCAGTACAAAGTGATGCTCAAGGTTTGCGGTTAATTCTAAAGGGTTCAGTGTGACATCAAGGTTCTATTAAATCATGGTGGTTTCACTAGGTTGTGTCGAAAGTTTGTCCAGCAGTGATGGTTGGATGGCGTGTTCTGTTCAGAGTAGCAGTGGTACAAAGGTGTTCAAGGCTACAACGTTTTTAAACAGGTAGAGAATCAGAGGTTGTTTCAGGTCTGAAGCCTATATGGTTCGAAGGTTGTTGCACAGTATTCAAAGACTTTGATTCAAGGCTCAGTGCACAAGAGTGGAATCGAAAGGTCGAGGAGAAAATCAACTTGCAGAAGGATGTTCAGGTTTCTGTTCAAATACTGAACAAGTTTGTGATTTTGACAGCAAGGTTGTGTTGTTGATAAGTTCACGAGGAGTAACAAGATATGAAGTGACACAATATCAATGAGGAGTTGAGCTTGACACTTGTAGTGTAGCAACTGGGTTCGCAACTCAAGACACTAGATGAAGGTGATGGAAATTCAGAATGGCAATGAGATTGTCAACATACCTTTCATCAGACGTGATGTCTATGTTCATTGATGGGGCTAAGTGAATTTAAGTTTTTAATCTACTTAAGCAATTGTGGTGTATAAGTTGAAGCTTATGCAGGTTTCAAGAAGATCATGAAGGGACTTCAAGCTTAGCTCAAGATGGAGCTGAGAAAAGTGAGAAGAGATAAGAGATAAGAGAAGACAAGGGAAGCAGAAAAGAAGGTGTCAGAACAAAGGAAGGGTTATGGACTTCAACCAAACAAGTGGAGTTTTATGAAGTTTGGTCAAAGCTCATCAGACGTGTTCAACTTGGACCGGATTAGACAAGTTACACGTGGAAAACTTATGGGCCTATTCATTAAAGTCCATTAGGTTAAGTGCTGACAACACAAAGAAGGAGAGATCACGACAAGGATATCTAAGCACAAGCCAAGCCTTTTGGAGGTTGAAGCCTCAAGCCTCAGAGGAGTGCTTCCATAGCGTCTCTTAGAGAGATAGAGCAATCTTGAGATCGATATGTATTCTAGTCTTAGCTCTGAGCCATGTAATCTCTTGTATTATCTCTTTATACTCTCTAGGGTTGGTATACCCATGACAAAGAGAGTAATAATCTTGTAAACCACATCGGAGGTGTTTTCCGATACTTCATAGTGGATGTTGTGGATTTCGGAATCCACCCCAGAGGTAGCGCGTTGCGGCCGTGAACTGGGTGAAAACTTATTGAGTCATGAACAACATTAGAGAATCGTATGAATATGTCCAGAGCTGAGCCTCCGTAACAAGTGGGTATCATAACCTTATAAGTGGTATCCGAGCGCCAACACTTGATAATTACAATTCTGACGAGGCACATACAAAATCGCATCAAGTAAGATCCTCTATATATTAAAGGAGAAGCATTCTTAATAGAACGTTCACACTATAATTTTGTATATGCTGACATGTCGTCCTCACAATTGTTTAACAATTAATGCGTTCACACCTAATTTTTTTTAACTACACTACACACGATTTAATGTGTTCGCATTCTATTTTTTTTTCAATCTGCTCATTTTTAGTCATGCATTTTTAACATCTGTAATAGTGGACTGAAATTAATTAAAATTTTCTTTGTACAATTACTGAATAATATCATTTTAAAAGAAATAAAAAAAATCATTAAGATTCACATCAACTAAAATGTTGGCATGAATATGTTCTTAGAAAATGAAAATTTCATATTTTGCTGAACTTGGCTATGGTTGAGGTTTCTGTTCACGAAAGCAGCAAATAAATGTGATTGGTTATGAATTAAGAAAACCAAAATAAAAAATACTACACACGAAATCGGATCTTTAGTTTATTGATTTTCTTTACAAAGTTTTCATATCATACCAAGAAATAGAAACATAATCAGATAACTGAAAAAAAAAGTCATAAAAGTTTTAAAAGGAAATAAAATTCGTGATATCGATTGAAAAGTTTTAAAAGGAAATAAAATTCGTGATATCGACTGTATATAATTATTCATTATTACTGTTTCCATAATGCTCTAAACTAAATCAACGATCATACTACTTGTAAGTTTATTCAATCTGAACAAGAAGGAATCATAAAGAAAAGAACTCAAGAACAGTAACAACCTCCAATAAGAAAAGAATTCAAGAACAATAACAATATCTCATAGGAATATTGCATTGATACTGCCTTAAACATTCTCACTAAATAAATGAATATTTGAGATTTGTTGAACCTTATACTTGAGATTCGAGGGTGATTTTTTCCAACAGTAGATCTTAAAATAAACCTTAAAAAAATTAGATTTTTACACTATAATCTTTGCTTTGGACAAAAATAAAATAAACGCATTGAATTTTATGATAACTAAAGACATACGAAAAAATATTATAAATAATATTTTAATTAAATATTAATTTAATATTAAATTTAATATAAATAAAATACTTATAAATGAAAACATTTTTAAAAGTATATAATTATTCATTATTATTGTTTCTATAATGTTAGAAACTAAAGCAATGATCATTATACTCGTGAGTTTATTCAATCTGAACAAGAAGGAATCATAAAGAAAAGAATTCACTAACAATAACAACCTCCAAATGCACCAACTTCTTATGGAAATTCTTTTGTGATGTTGGAGGTTATGGATAAAGTTTACCTGAATATTAGTATAATTGTAACACATTTATATAATTTTATTTTATGCATTTACATTTTGTTGTATTTTGTATTAACTTGTTTGATGTAATATTCTCTTGTATGTTAACGTTATATTTATAAGAACATATATAAAATTGTATTGACTAAAATTATAAACAAAAAAAAGATATGAAGGCTACTCGAAAACAAACAATTACAACTACTTTAAAATTGTATATTCATTTTTGAAAAATATGTATTGGAAATATTAACAATTTAGAAAATAATAACTTACGATGATCATTTGTCATATTTGATTGATATTCAACTACTTTAATATCAGTTTTTCATTTTCTGGTATAAAAAATAACTTTTAAATAACAACTTAATATTTATACCAAAAACAAATTGCAAATCAACTTTAAAATAGTTAGATTAACAAACACGAAAAAAATCTAAAATTATTTGTTATACCTAAAAAAAATATTTATTTTGCTAATATTACTATTTGCTTTTTATTTTCTTTTTATTTTAATAGTTAGAATTTTAAGTAAGGTGTCAAATGTCAAATTTTTAGTTTAAGTTATATGTGTTAATTATTTTTGTTTTTAAAATATATTTTGGAAATTTTAACATTTTAAAATGGAAATTTTATTTAAAAGTAGTTAGATTAAAAACACGAAAAAATCTAAAATTATTTGTTATACCTAAAATAAATATTTATTTTACTAATATTTCTATTTCCTTTTTATTTTCCTTTTTACAGTAATAATTAGCATATTTAATTAAAGGTGTAAAATGTTAAATTTTTTGTTTAAGCTATATATGTAAATTAATTTCGGTTTAAATATAGTTTGGAGATATTAACATTTTAAAAACCAATAAATTAGTTTGGAGATATTAACATTTCCTACGTGGACGCTCTCGATGGCTTCTCTCGATTGCTTTAATAATTAATTTAAGATTTTTAATACTTTTAAATATTGATTTATGCAAATTTTATATTATGAGTAAAATTAAAATATGATTTGCTGTTTTTCCTATTAATATATATATATATATATATATTTAAAAAAAATTATACTTTTAGAATAACAAATTTTTAGTTATTTATTTTTATTATAGAATTCTAATATCTATTCTTAATGTATTTATATTTTTATAAAGTACATGAGTTGTTAGCTTTTAACATTATATAGATTGCTCGATGCATATACACTGTTATAAAATACTATGAATACTTAATCTACTGTCATAATGTTTAAGTTTTATATTTACTTCAAAATTTTACAATAAATGTTTGATTATGTATATATATTGTGTGTACAGAAATATTTGAGACACTTTTAGTTTATAACTTAATCATCATTTATATTTTGATGAGGTTTAACTAATATTAAATATAATTTTGTAAAATTATTTCTAGTGAAATAAATATACTGAATTTTCATTGATATTAAGTAATTTTATTTTCTGAAATAATAATATAAATAATCTATATGATTAGATTTATTCTCTACTTGATCTAATTAATTATATTTGGCTGTAGTAAAGCTTGTGTAACTGAACAATTTCTTAAAATAAATCTGATATAAATATAAACATAAATTTATGGAAAAATAAATAATGTAAATTTTATTTAATTCAAATAAGATAAAATAGTTACCATCTTAATTTTTTTAATTGATTGTTTTAAATCTTATGTGAACATCTTAAATGGCTAATAACCTCAACTTTTTTATATATAGTCAATTTGAAATTTTGATATTTTAGGAAAATAAAAATTTGCAGTTTGTAAACATGTTTTGAATGATGCTTTTAAATCGAATGTAGACAATCTAAATGGATTATAATATAAATTTTTATATATTATAAATTAGTTAATGATATTAGAAATTATAATTAATCATACTGATAATTTCTGCAGTTTAAATGATATTATAATTTTTTATACATTGCTAATAATATGCAACTTTGATATAGTATAGAATAATCACACTAATAATTTATGTAATTTAAATGATATTGGGAAATTCTTGTTTTATACATTGTAAACGTTTTAAATATTTCTGTTACTTTAGCTATTTTGACATTAATTTACCATTTTATTTTGGCATGAATGTACTTTGGATCTTTTATACAAAATTGCTAACGTAATATTTTTGTTAATCTTACTATTTTACTTTTAATTTTCCATTTTATTATAAATGTTAGTATTTCTAAGTAACTTGTCAAATGTTAATACTTATTTTATTATTTTTATTGTAGATACTATAATAATTTGTTTTTTATTATTTTGAAAATATTAACATTTTATACAATAATAAATTATAATAATTAATTATCATATTTTGATTGAGTTTTTTAAATCTTATGTGAACACCCTCAATAGCTTATAGTCTCAACTTTAATATATATAGTCTAGAATTGCAAATTTTGATATTTTAGAAAAAAAACAATTTTGCAATAATTTGACATGGTTTGATTGATTGTTTTAAATTGAATGTAGAAAATATAAATGGCTTATGACATTAATCTTTGTATATTATAAATTATTTTATTTTAGCATGAATTGTACTTTTGATTTATTATACAAAATAGCTAACATAGTATTTTTGTTAATATCACTATTTCGCTTTTCATTTTCTATTTTATTATAAAATTTAACATTTTTAAGTAACTTTTCAAATGTTATTATTTATTTTGTTTAGTTTAAGTTTAATATGTAACAGCAATTTCGTTTTTAATTTTTTTTCTGGAAATATTAACAATTCAATTTTTTTATTAAAAAAATATTTCAATAAAATTACATAAATTTGTTACAATTATACTAATATTCAGGTAAATTTTATCCATAACCTCCAATATCACAAAAGAATTTCCATAAGAAGTTGGTGCATTTGGAGTTTGTTATTGTTCTGGAATTCTTTTCTTTATGATTTCTTCTTGTTCAATTTGAATAAACTCACGAGTAGGATGATCGTTGATTTAGTTTGTAGCATTATGGAAACAATAATAATGAACAACTATACAATTTTTTTTAAAAAAAATTCGTTTATAAATATCTGATTTATATTTAATTTAATATTAAAATCAATATTTTATTAAAATATTATTTAGAATCTTTTTTTCGTGTGTCTTTAATTATCATAAAGTTCTATGATTTTATTTTAGTTTTTTCCAAAGAAAAGATTATAGTGTAAAAATCTAAAAAGATTTAAGGTTTATTTTAAGGTTTACTGTTGGAAAAAATGAATCTCAAGTATAAGGTTCAACAAATCTCAAATATTCCTTTATTTAGTAAGAATGTTTAAGATATTGTTATTGTTCTTGAATATTGCAGTATCAATGCAATATTCCTATGAGATATTGTTATTGTTCTTGAATTCTTTTCTTATTGGAGGTTGTTATTGCTCTTGAATCTTTTCTTTATGATTCCTTCTTGTTCATATTCAATAAATTCACGAGTAGTATGATCGCTGATTTAGTTTGTTGCATTATGGAAACAATAATAATGAATAATTATATACTTTTAAAAATATTTTATTTATATTTAATTTACTATTGAAATTAATATTTTATTAAAAATCTTATTTATAATATTTTTTCATATATCTTTAGTCATCATAAAGTTATATGCTTTTAATTGATTTTCTTCCAAAGCAAAGATTATAGTGTAAAAATCTAAAAAAAATATTTTAAGGTTTACTGTTGGAAAAAATCACACTTGAATCTCAAGTATAAGGTTAAAAAAATCTCAAATATTCCTTTATTTAGTAAGAATGTTTAAGGCAATATCAATGCAATATTCCTATGAGATATTCTGATGTAATAGTGTAGATATTAAAAGATATTTTTATAAATAAAATTAAAATTGAGTATAATTTATTACATTTAGATTTTTTTCAATAGGATTGTGGGTGATATTTTAATGTTGTAATTCCTTTTATAACTCACATCTCACAAATCAAGATTATAAATACAGTGAGAATTCCAAAAAAAAATAAGACAAAAAAATAAGGAGGCGAGAATGAAGAAGGAAGAGGATATTATGGTATTTGAAGGAGGATGGTATCCCATCAAAAATATTAAAGATCCTTGTCTTGAAGTCATCGCCAAGTTTGCAATTTCCGAATACAACAAACATAACAACTCGAGACTCAAATTTCAGAGAGTTGTTTCTGGTGATGAACAAGTTGTTGCAGGCTATAACTACCGGTTAGTGTTGGATGTCATTGATGAATGCAAAGAAGGTAGTATGATTTACGAGGCAGAAGTATCCGAACAAGCTTGGCTTGATTTTATGAAGCTTAATTATTTTAAACCTATTTATTAATCAATGATCTCTCTTACAATATTTTTATTTCTATGTATGCATCTCGAAATAAATAATTGAGGTTTCTATATTTTTTCACTTTTTCATTGGTCTATTTTTACTTTTTTAAAGTTTCATTGGAATATTTTTTGGTAACATAATCTTCGTGGACAGATCCATGAAAAGAATGAATGTTGAATATGGGTCACTCAAATTTCTTTTTTCCTTTTGACAATTTTTTTTTCTTGTGCAGTTATTATAATTTTCTAAATGAATTCGATCTGAACTTCTTCTTTTTTTATCATCAATGAATTCGATCTAAACACCAGCTTTAATATACTGCATATTATGTACTTCTTCCGTTTCAAAATCTATATATATATAATAGAGTTTTCTCCCTCCTGCAAATGCCATGTCATCAATTAATTGATCACACCTGTCCTACTCCACAAAACTCAGTGTTTCACTGACGAAAACGAAGAGCATTGATGGGCTTATGTTAATCATAAAAATTAAAGCCCACAACCTCAGAAACCTTTTTGTCTTCTTCACCTTCACCCGTGGTTAGGCTTCTTCCTCTTCGATGTCCAAAACCTAGAAAATTTCTTCTGCGATCTATGTCACCATTCACCATCAATGGCATCTGGAGAGATTGGATGACTGAAATTCGACTTCAACAATCCATTTGTTTGTCTTATTCGCATCGTCTATCTTTTACTTCTCACCAACTGAAACGGTCCGGTAACAGCTTCATTGCCTTTATCGCCTACTTAACTCCACAGATCTACCTGAAGCATGATCTAACATTGATTGTGAGTTATCCTACAGTGCAAAGCCAGAAATTTAATATACATGCATCAACTTTATTGATTTTCGTCTCTGTTTTTGGGAGAAGTTCTTAGTAATGTGTATGACATAGGACAAGTTGTTTGGTGGGGTGTTTAAGAAAATTCCAAGGCTGGGTTATATCATTGGTGCGTATAAAATTTGCTTAGCTTCAGGTTTGTTTCTTGAAAGCAAATTGTTTTGTTCATCATCATTAAAGCCTATATTAACATTTGAAAGTTTCTCTTTAAAGTGGGATCCACTACAAGAAAACTAAGCTTTTACTAGGAAAATGTACTAGGAAAATAGTTCCTCGTAAAATTACTACGAGTTAACTTCGAGTTTACGAGGAAACCATTTTTCCTCGTAAAGTTCTCGTAAACTTACGAGAAAAATGTTGCCTCGTAAACTCGTAGTAAAATTACGTGGCTCTTACGAGGAAAATGTCTTTTTCCTCGTAAACTCATAGTATCTCCTTTCCTCGTAAAGTTCTAGTAATAACTTACTACGAAATTAGGAGGAATGGATTTGTTACTACGAAATTAAGAGGAACTTGATAGAAAATATCGAATTTAAATCAAAAACGTGTTTTGTACCTACTTTTCCTAGCAATTTCCTAGTAAATTCTCAGATTCGAAAATTTCTACAAATACCACCATATGTGATTCATTTGAAACACACCAAAAAAAATCAGCTATAAGCTTGATCAAACACAAAAAAAAATGTCTGGTCCGGGAAATATTTTCGAATTGCGGAAGTGGATGTATTCACACAGAAATAATAACGGGAGGGTGACGAAAGAATTTCTCGAAGGGTTGGAGACGTTTATGCATCAAGCAAATTCTACACCACTCACGCAGGAAAGTGGTAAGATGTTTTGTCCTTGTCGGAAATGTTGCAATACCAAATTAGGCCCTCGTGAAAATGTTTGGAAACATTTAATAAATAGAGGTTTCATGCCATATTATTATATTTGGTATCAACATGGAGAAAATGCTTGTTGTAGGAATGAAGGTAGCAGTAGTAATAGCAATTTTCAGATTGAACCGGTTGAGCATTTGCGTAATAAAGGTAGCAGTAGTAATAGCTATCATCACCAAGAGGAACAAATGGTAGATTGTGATAGGGTTCATGATATGGTAGGTGATGCCTTTGTAACTCATGATGATGATGAAGTTGAAGAACCTAACTTAGATGCAAAATTTTTTTATGAAATGTTAGATGCTGCGAATGAGCCAATTTACAGTGGTTGTAGAGAAGGTCTGTCTAAATTGTCGTTGGCTGCTACAATGATGAGTATTACGAGGACCTTACGAGGAAATAAAAACACGGGCATAGATACTTCCTCGTAAGGTCCTAGTAAAATTACTAGGGCTTTACGAGGAAACAAAATTCCTTATATATACTCGAGCAATCCGGTTTCTCATTTGCTAGTAACCTTCTCTCTAAATCCTCTAAAGGTTCTCTCTAATTCGTAGTTAGGTGATTAGATTAGGGAATTTAGATTAGGTGGTTAGTTTAGGGAATTTAGATTAGGTTGGTTTACTTTTATTTAGTGTTTTTTTAAATTATACGGGGAATTAATGTTTTGATTTTTTTTTTAAAATATAGATGCCTAGACAGAGCAAGCTTGCTAAGACTGCTGGTAGGAGGACGTCGTCTCTCGAGGGGAGTCACTACGGAGATATGTTTGGGCGTCAGGATGCTCCGGGTTCATCTTCGTCAGCTCCCGGTTCATCTTCGATTCCCGAGACTCAGGGAGCTTCTACGGCGTCCCGGGAACCACATCCTCCTCCTCCTCCTCCTCCACCGGTCGGGGTTCATCTCGATTTGCAGGTGCCACCGAACGCACCCTTTGTGGTGTACACGGTGGAGGATATTTTGGCCCTTCCAGGCAGAGAAGGGCTGGCAGAGTTAGATCATATCCGACGGGACGGCCAAAACGTAGTGTGGTATGTTTTAATTTTTAAAAAGTTTTTTTAATTTATTTCTTAATTAACAAAATATTTAGAAATTAAGTTAATTAATGAATTATTTTGTGTCTTTCCAGTTTTGGTGTTGACAATTGTGTCGGATCTAGCGTCACGGACTGTATTAAGGGATACTTTCCCGATCCAGCTCCAAACTGGAAGATGACGGCGAGCCACACAAAAAAGACGTGGTTCAAATCGTTCGCTGTAAGTTTAATTCGTTAATTTATTTTAATTATTTAAAATTATTAATATTATTGAACTAATCCGTCTTTTATTTTTTCTGGTTACAGCAAAAGTATCGTTGGTCTATTGGGATTCACCAGCGGGTGAAGAAGGAGTTTGAGGCCAAGGCAAAAGCACGATTGCTCGACATGGTCTACAACTGGAAGGGCGACTATCATGTATAGATATATAAATTATAATATATATATATATATATATATATATATATATAGTTTTAAAAATATTATATATTGAATTTAATTATATTTTTTTTAAATCAGGTGGATGGTTACGAGGCCGGGAAACCCGATTGCCTCACAACCACGGTGTGGGATGGCCTCATCAGCTATTGGGAGTTACCGGACTCGGTCAGAACCTCCAACACAAACTCCGGGAACCGCATGACCAGAGACGAGCATGGCAACACGAAGTTGTTTCACACCACGGGTCGAAAACCTCACGCGGGAATTCGTCTAGACATGGTAAGATGATTTTTAATAACTATTTAATTTTTATTTTATTTCAATATTCCAAATTAATATTTAATTTTATAAATTAATTTTAGGCTAAGGAGACAGGAGTTCTTCCATCTCTGAAAGACCTTTACGAGAGGACCCACCGGAACAAGGCTGGGCAGTTTGTTGATCCTACTTCCGAGCGGATCTACAACGAGGTTGTTGCCCGAGTTGACGAACGCCAGATCCAGCTGACTCAACAGACTGGGACTCCAGTCATATTATCCACTGTTGAAGTGGATAAGATTTACGACGAGGTAAATAATTTGTTTTACTATTAATTTTTAATATTTTTTTTAAAAAAATCTTAATGTTATTAATATTTTTATTTACAGGTCGCCCCTAGGAAAAAGGGGCGTATCATCGGGATTGGCTCGGTTAACAATGTCCCTGCAGCGACATCGTCTTACATCAGGATCAGCACGATGTCAATGCTCAGCTACGCTCGCAGTTGTCTTCGCTCACCGAGCATGTGACTTCTCTCACCGATGTCCTCGACATTATGGCGGTTGGAAACCCGCATTTGGAGGAGATGTTGCGTCAGAGACGGGAACGCGGAGGGATTCCAACCCAACAACATCCACCATCACAGTCACAGCCGGCAACCAACTATGGAGAGGATTTGTCGAGCCAGGACGACGAGTTCGTTCAGCAATTTCACGACCAGCATCCGTAGTTTTTTTTTAATTTTTAATTGTATATTATGAATTTTAAAACTTTTTGTATATTATTTAGTTATTTATAAAATATTTTGTTTTTATTTTTTATTTATAATTTGATTTTTTTAAAAAAAATAAAATAAAATAATTATATTTATAATTAATTTTTTTTAATAAGGAAAAAAACATTTCGATGCAAAATCCTCGTAAAGGTTTCCAAGTAATGTCCTCGTAACTGGTTCTAGTAAGTTCCTCGTAATTTATTACTACGATCTTACGAGGAAAAACTTACTACGAGCTTACGAGGAAAGCCTACGAGGACCTTACGAGGAAAAACTAACCACGCCTTTACGAGGAAACGTTTCCTCGTAAATTCGCTAGGACCTTACGAGGAAAAAGGCTTTACGATGAACGTGTTTCGAGGAAACGCGTTTCCTCGTTATTTCCTAGTAAATGGCCATTTACTAGGAAATAACGAGGAAAACCCGTCCTAGTAATGGACGAGTTTTCTTGTAGTGAAAATAATAATAAATATTGTGGTAAAGCTACTCGTGTCCTACGTTAATCACATCCTTTGAGATCCACACATATCTTTAAATTCTATGTTATTTCTTTTATTCTATTTTATTCTATGTGGATTTAGAGTTTATATTTGAGTTTGATTTATATTTAGGTTTAAGGTCTACTGATTAGGATTCATGGTTTAGTAGTTAGGGTTTGGGATTGTAATGTTTAATATCTAGAGGTTGGGTATGTTTAGTATTTATGGGTTGTAGATGAGGTTTTAATTCTATACTACTTTGGTGATATAGAATAGAACATCATGTATATATGTATGTGTTCAATAAATGTATACGTGGTTGTTTCCTCCTTCTTTCATTTTGAAGAGTATAATTCATTACATAGCCACTAGTAAAAGTCGTACTATGATCTAGTTAGTATTACATAATATTATGTAATTTTATATTATTTAGGTTTAGAGTATATATTTGGGTTAGGGTTTAGTGATTAATGTTTAGGGTTTAGTATTTAGAAGGTGAGGAGGTATTTTTAGGGTCTACATTAACATTTTCTATGCAACCATAAATATTTCATAATTTTACCAATATATACTATGTTATTTATTTTATTTGGGTTTAGAATTTCTATTTAGGTTTATGGTTTATATTTGGGTTTAAGGTTTACTGATTAGGATTTAGGGTTTAGTATTT
This sequence comes from Moricandia moricandioides, assembly GCA_905132885.1. Classification (NCBI taxonomy): domain Eukaryota; kingdom Viridiplantae; phylum Streptophyta; class Magnoliopsida; order Brassicales; family Brassicaceae; genus Moricandia; species Moricandia moricandioides. The sequence continues at coordinate 18,256 of CAJHQQ010002041.1, forward strand.
AAGGGTTGGGGTGGGATTGAGATAATGTTTAATATCTAGGGGTTGTGTATATTTAGTATTTATGGATTATATGTGAAGTTAAAATTCTATACTATTTTGGTGATATGGAATAGAACATCCGGTACATATGTATGTGGTCAATAAATATATACGTGGATATTTCCTCCTTTCATTTGGAAGAGTATAATTCATTACATAGCCACTAGTAAAAAGCGTACTATGATCTAGTTATTATTACATAATATTATGTAATTTTAGATTATTTAGTTTTAGGGTTAATATTTGGTTTAGGGTTTAGTTATTAATATTTAGGGTTTAGTATTTTGAAGGTGAGTAGGTATTGTTAGGGTCTACATTAACATTTTCCATGCAACCATAGGTATTTCATAATTCTTACGAACATATACAGTTATTTATTTTATTCCATTCTATTTGAGTTTAGAGTTTCGATTTAGGTTTATAGTTTATATCTGGGTTTAAGGTTTACTGATTAGGATTTATGGTTTAGTATTTAAGGGTTGGGGTGGGATTGAGATAACGTTTAATATCTAGGGGTTGGGTATGTTTAGTATTTTAGGTGAGGTTATAATTCTATACTACTTTGATGATATGGAATGGAACATCCGGTTATATGTATATGGTTAATAAATATATACGTGGATCTTTTCTCCTTCTTTCATTTGGAATAATTTTTAGATGCTCTTGATTTATACTCTGTCTGTTATGTTATTGATTGTCATACATTTACCTGGTATTTGTCAAGAAAAGAGATAAAACTGGCGAATTGTGGTACAAATATTAAAATAAAATATTTCAAAATCAATGATATTTACCAAATTTATACTTTATATATGGCTAGTAGGCAAATCTATACTAATAAAAGAAGTCTTTTGAGGCTCCAAAGAGCGTCCACATCAGCGTAAAAACCATTTCCGAAAGATGCCAGGTGGCATTATTAATATTACTAGGTTCATAGCCCCCGCGCTTGCGCGAGGACCGGGACAGTGATGATGCATTGTGATGTTTTATGGATGAGATTTTGTGGTTTGTTCGGGACATTTTTTTGTTCGGGGTTTAACCAAACCCCGATTGAAGTGAGTTGATATATGAAGTGGGAATTCATATACTTTGAAATATTCATATATTATTTTAGTAATGATTTTCTTGAGTATTGTGTTATTAGTGCTTTCATGTCCAGGATGAGTGGTTTATTGGGTTGTTATTGTCTAATTTTTAGGTTGGTAGTATATTATTGTTAAATAGTGAATTGGTATTTTTAAAAAAATTATTAAGATTTTTTTTCCAAATTATTCAAAGAAGTTTAATGGATTGAAGATAGAAAGGTGAAATGTGTTTAAGGGGTTGTGCAAAATCTTTAGGGGTTATTATTTATTAGTGAGTAAAGAGCTGTTTTTATTTGCACATAAGAGTGTTTATCGAAGTCATATGTGTTTGTATTTCTACTTTTTGTACGATTTAATTGGATGTTAATGTTATTAGCGATTTAATGACCATATGTAGCCGAACATATTTATTTGTTAATATACAACTCTAATATGGAAACGAAGAAGAAAACAATTTGTTATCTGATTTATGGGAGAATTGGAAAAACAAGACACTTTCGATGTTTGTTTGTCCAAATAAGACTTTTGATACTTTTAGTCATTTTGGACAGGTTTTGCCCTTGTGTTGTAGAAAAAATAGTAAAATAAGGTAAAAAATATTAAAAAATATATTAATCATTAGAAACCAAAGTATATCTACTTTTATGTTATAATTTATTTTTAAAAAATTCTGGAACTATGTTTTATTTAATGTCATAGGTAGGGTAGAATACTTATTTTAGCCATCAACGTAGTGTAGTAATCGAATACAAAGTATAATACATAGGTGTACCTTGGATAGAAAATATAAACTACACTTTCTTCTATAATTTACCCTAGCTAGATTGTGTCTCGTATTATTCTAGCTAGATGTCTTTAGTTTACCTGCGACTATTTTACAAGTTCTATCCCAGAGTCAGTGAAATACCTTTTCTTTTTTACACGTCATACCTTGTTCTACCTTTTACCATATAATATCCTACGGCAGAATGTAGTTTCCACTCTCTCTACAGCTTTCTGACCTACGTATGATGTATATTCTAGCCAAATAGAGTAAAAATGGAAACTTCCAAATTTCTTTAAATATCTTTCCTAAATCTATCCTAAATATCTCTAAGTATATTCTCCCCACGATTTTCTCTTCACATGATCTCTATCTCCCTCGTTCTTTGTATCTCTCTCTCTTCTTCATCGACAAACATCTCTTCTATCAACCAACACAAGATGATTCTAATCTATGTTAAATCTGGTGTATGGAGGTCAAGTTGCAGTGACGAGTAGAGTTTCTTGGCAGACAAACAAAGGCGTGGTCGAATGGTGACATTAGAAACTACTACTTTATTGGAGAAACTCAAGATCATGGTGTGTGAAGATTATGGGGTCGACCCTAATTTGGTTAATGTCGAGTTCAGTTATGAGATGGTGAATCAAAGAGGGAATCCTCCCATTATTATCAGCAATGATCGACAAGTATGTAACTTTGTGGGCTACGCGAAGAAGGGTTCCTCTACAACCTTGTGTGTCACGTTCTCTGGTAATGGTACTGGTGTAAATGAAAAGGAACGAGTGAATATCGATTTGAATAAGGAGCCGTGTGATTCAAGTAATGTTGAGGAAGGTGAAGTTCCGGAAATAAATCAGGGAGATTTTGCAGAACCATCAACAGAGTGTTGTGATAAAAGGAAGAATCATGTCGGTGAGGATGGTTCCGGTGAGGATGGTTTAAAGAGTGAAAACAATGGAGATAGTGAAAAGGAATGTGGAGCTGGGAACATAGATTTCGTGAAGAAAGATCAAATTTTCCGAAGTAAACGTGTTCTAAAGGCAACAATGGAAATTTGGGCGATGAAGAATAATTACGATTTCATTGTTATCAAATCAACCAAAAAATGGTGGTCTATACGATGTAAGGATAAAACGTGCAACTGGACTGTGCGTGCGGAATGTCTTGATGGTTCTACATATTTTATGATCAATAAGTGTGTGGGTATACACTCATGTGCTCCTTCAAAGAAAAGCAACTTCGGGAAAAAGGCGTCGGCAAGAACAATTGGGAAGCTGATACAACATCGATTTGATGATGCCAATGATGGCCCAAAGCAAATGACATCATTCAGTTTATGAGGTTGGAGCATAGCTGCGAGATTACTTATTGGCACGCTTGGGAAGCTCGTGAGTATGCAATTGCAGCTGTTAGAGGTATACCAGACGAAAGTTATGCAAAGATACCAAAATATTTGCATATGATTAAAGAAGCTAATCCTGGTACACACACTCACTATGAAACTAACATGGATGGTAGATTCATGTATCTATTTATGTCGTTTGAGCAATCGGTTAGAGGATTTCACAGTCATATGCGTAGGGTGATTGTTGTTGATGGAAATTTTCTGCGAAATAAATATAAAGGAGTTCTACTTGTTGCTACAGCTGTAGATGGTAACTCCAACTTATATCCAGTTGCATTTGGAGTTGTTGATTCAGAGAATGATGAATCATGGGAGTGGTTCTTCAGACAGTTGAATGTGGTTATTGCTGATAGCAAAGACTTAGCTTTTGTGTCAGATAGAAATGCGTCAATTGCTAAAGCGATTGGGACTGTCTACCCACGATCAAAACACGGAATTTGCATTCACCACTTGTTGACCAATGTGGTTAAATTTTTCAGAACAAAGGGGTTCACTGCGTTGGTCGAAAAGGCTTCAAAGGCATATAGGTATAGTGAATTTCAGGAACGTTTCACCGAAATTTTTGATATTAGTCCGGCGCTTGGAAGATATCTACAAGAGGCTGATGTTAGAAAATGGGCTCGTTCTCTCTTCCCTGGATCCAGGTATGACATCAGGACCAATAACCCTGCCGAGTCGATTAATTCAGTTCTGAGATCACCTAGACAATTTCCAGTAATTCCTTTGCTAGATAGTATAAGAGAAATGTTGACCCGATGGTTCTACGAGCGTCGCATGTTAAGCTCCAAACATATTGATCCTTTAACCGTTAAGGTGGAGAAAAAAATTGATAGGAGAATTGTGAAGGCTCGGGGTTTTCAGGTTCACAAGGTTGACAATTTTAGATCACTTGTTAAAGGAGACATATATGATTGTCATGTTGATCTAGAATCCAGAACATGCACATGTGGGAAGTTTGATTTAGGAAAAATTCCATGCAGACACGCCATTCCTGCAATTTATTCTCGAGGTATGGAAGTATATAAACATTATCTTGGTACCTATATATTTCTCGTATTTTGCAGCATATAGACATTGCTCGGTCTCTTTTTTTGACACAGGTATGGAACTACACAGATTTACTGATGGCGTGTATAGCACTGCAACGTGGAGAGCTGCCTATGCGGAATCCATTAATCCCATACCAGTTCCAGAGGATGAATGGAAGGTCCCGGATGAGGTTAAACTTGCGAAGATCTTACCACCAGAGACAAGAAAGAGTGCTGGTAGACCAGTAAAGAGAAGGTATGAAACTGTAGAAGACAAGATTAGATCTTCTCAAGGATCAACAAAGAAGAAAAAACATAAGTGCAGCCGTTGTGGTAGGGAGGGACACAAGAGAGGAACATGTGATATACCTATCTAGTTTGTTGTGTGTGTTTTCTGTTATTTGTTTTTTGCTTTACAACATTGTTGAGAAAAATCGATCTTTCTATTGACAGTTTGATTTTTGCAACTTTTTTGTTACTTTCGATGCAAATCACCAAAAAATACCGAAGAACATAGTCTTACGTTTATTTGGAAAAAAGAACAACAAAGTGAACATCATGCATATGTAAGGTAAATGAAGACCATAGCAAAACAACACACAAACAAAGCTTTTATGATCCTTAACTCTCTAATGCATTCGATGGACTTTTCTTCACAACGAGCAATTGCATCTTCCATCTCTTCAAGTCTACTCTTATGGCGTTTCAGCATGGTTTCGGAAGCTATCACTGATTTATGAATCTCGGAAGTGTCCACGAGCAACACGTCAAACAAATCCTGAAAGTCTTCAATTTCCTCAACAACTGACTTGTCAGTCCATTTGAACAAGTGAGTGTTGTCCTTCATCATTAACATCAAGAAACAATTAGATTGAAGCGAGGACATGGTTATATGAATAGAGACTAACCTTATCAGATCCCATCGGACAACAATGGAACAATCTTCCCGGATTTTTGAAAGTTTTTGAAGTGAAAAGGGCCACTGCCTCGCCGCAATTGCATCTTCTCGAAATTCCTCTTTGTTTGGTGTGTCCATATCTTGAATCGAAAGAAGAACCGACCGAAGACATTATTGAGTTGATCGCCCAAGGTTTCTCTCTGTCGTGAAAGAATGAGGAAGAATAGGGACTAGGTCAAAAAATAAAACAAAACTACGTCGTTTCAATAGGTAGAAAACGTATTTTATACCTGAGGCAGATCTATTAAATATCAAGAAAAACGATTTAGGGGTTCGTTTAGGGGTTAGTAAGGGTATGTACTTTCACCATGTATCCACCAAAGTAGTGTTTGTACATGACACAAAAAAATACATAATTAGTGTCTATTGGAACTACAAATGGAATTATCAAACAAATACATGTCATTCTCAACACAATTGATAAGAGTTTGATAAGATCTTTCATTTCTTGGTTTAGTGGATTAGGGTATAAAGATTAATAAGATCTTTCATTTCTTGGTTTAGTAAATATGTCATGCAAAAGAAAACCACATAATACTAGCAAACTAAAATAGTGTCATGTCACATAATTCATAGAAAACACCAAAATAGAGTACTATCACAACATTCTAAGTAAAACCAAACTAAACACACATAATCAGTCTTCTTCAAGGTCATAAAGAGCAGAACTCTCAAAATCCGATGGCAGATGTTGTGCCATAAGTTGAATTAAAATGGGATCATTTGCAGCCTCCCATATATCATAAGCAATCTTCTGTCGGCAACCAGGCATTATTTCGTCATCCACTAAGCTGAGGTCGAGACCAAGAAGGATGCATTCCAAGTGTTTCAGTGCGTATGCCCCGCAATCAGCACAAGACTTGTTCAACCTTGTCTGCATAGGCATATCTACAATCGAATAGGATGAAAGGTGTAGCTTGCTCTTAGGTGGCCCAACGGCCTTCACAATTCTAGGAATCATAGCAGCAAACTTCTCTACGTATTGCCTATTCCTTCCCCGACCGCAATCATAGACTTCCACTTTCTTCTCAATTATGTTGACGCATACAGAAACCCAATGGTTACCTGCGAGGGACATCATTAATTTTGAAAACTAACCCTTGAATAATGGAGACATGTAGAGGAAACATGGATACTTACTGTTCACAAACAGAGGAAAGTAGAGACGGTCAACATCGACACCCCAGATTTATTAGTCCGCCCATGAGATGGAAGCTCTCCTCTCCCGTAAGCAAGAAGAAGATTGGGTACTACATAGCCTCTTTTGTCGTCTTTACACTTTTGGTATTCAGTCTCGATCTGGAGGCAGAACATGGCGGTCATGAAAGCAACACGGTCTATATTCCAACGCCTCAAAGATGTCTTCTCTCGCCATATATACATCATCGCATCCATTTCCTGAATAAGCTCATGGAAAATAAACCAATGCACAATCAAATATATGTTAACAAGATTCAACCATTCAAACATGTATAACAAAATAATACCTCGTTTCCAAGCCATCTTCCAGCACAAACTATTCTCTGAGCTACGGTCAAATTAAAGACAGAGGGACCAATCCTCAAAGCCGTTGGATTCAGAGACCATTTCGTGAATCTATCCCACGATTCTTCGGTGAAGTAATACAGTGACGCTTGTGGAGAACAGTCATTTGCCATTGGTGAGTCACTAAGCTGAAGCTTCTTGATTGGTCCGCTAGACCATCTATCCCACTTTGCCGATGATGGAGTTGCAGTTGCTTGCTTTGATTCAACTTTTGGTAGTTTCCGGACAGTAGTCATTGGAGTCCACCAATTACTTGCATCCTTGTCGTTATTGGGCTGTGATGGATCAAAATCAGGTACGTACGAGGCTTGAGAAAGCCCTTCAAGGTCTTGCGTACCTATTGCTTCGTCCATATCATCCGCTTCACTCAAATTCACATCCTGTTAATTCAACATAGAAAATTCATAAAAAACTTATAAACTAATAACATCCAAAGTTCACATAACAAAATACACATCATAACTTATAAAGTTACACAAAGTTCACATAGCAAAATACACATCATGATGCCGATACATACTTAAGCCTGATTTTGAACAAGACACTTACAAACCAATAAAACAGGTTAATCACATTTTAGAGAGTGATGAAGACTAGTGGTTCTTTACCAAGCGTTTGGACCTCCTCGGGGATGGCTTGGTAGGCGATGGCTTGGTAGGCGATGGCTTGGTAGGCGCTGGGTTGCTAGGAGCTGGCTTGTTCGTTTGAACATCTTTAAGCTGAGACTGCAATTCCTCAAATCTTTCACCCATCTTTTTCTCTAGCCTCTCTTCCATCGCAGCAAAATTCTGCTGAAACATCTGTGCCACAAAAGCCTTCATATCTTCATCAAACGAAGGCTGTTGTGGTCTAGTATATAGGACCTTATGCTTCCTTTTTTCCATTCCACGATCCGGGAGCCTCTTCTTTCCCTTTGTATCTCTCGCGCCTATGCTTGCTGATCCTTTTGGAGTTCGAAACTCTTCATCGCTCCCACTTGTTTCATTGTTCCCACCTGCTTCATCGCTCCCGCCTTCATCATTCCCATCTTCTCCCTCGCTCATAGGTTTCCCACCTTCTTTATTCCCAAATGAAAACACTGGTGTCTCTTCATACTCCCAATGATGATCACTGAAGTCAAAGTGACTCATTATCATCCTCATGAGGACCTTGATTCTATCATCCTCCACCTCATCTTCTCTTCTAAAAACAGCACTTTCAACTACATCATAATTCCCTGTCCACGAGATGTATGGATAGATGTCATCCTACACAATAAAGGTGAAGAAAATTGAATTAATCTAAAAAACGTAATCTAAAAAACTGGATGAAGTAATCTAAACAAAAACCATATTTACCTTGGGTGTGAAGATGTTCTCCAACTTGTTGAGCTCCTCATAAGAAATCTTTGCAGCTCCCATCCAGTTTACGCATCTAGGACCGTTCTTAAAACTTTTGTTCAGTTTTCTTCCACAGAGCTTTCCAATCTTTGGTACTGCTTCCATAGCCCAAATCTGAAGACCGTAGGTGAAGCCATCTAACACGTAACTCGTAGGATTCTCCTTCAGTTTGTCTCGTGTTTTAGCTATTGACTCGCATAGAAGATCAAAAGAAGCAACTCCCCAAGGGTAATTTCGAACCTTCTCAAGATCCATAACCAACTTGACATACTTGATCGGGATATTTGCCTTCTCATCTCGCCCGCAAACAATACAAACAATGACGCAAAGATACACCAGCCTAATTCGATCAGCATTACTCCACTTCTTAACAGCTTCCCTGTGATTTTCCCACAGATCGAGAATAGAAATTCCCTTATTTTCCCTGATCACTAAGCTCCAGAAACCACCATCATCATCCCAGTCAACCAACTCCTTAAGTGAGAGACTAGTATCACACTGAAGCCCGGTAACTGCATAGAACTCAAGCAATGAAAATCGGAGAGGTCTCCTCGCAAAGACAAACCAGAGCTCATGCATCTTGTAAGTCACCAGCTCCCTACACAAGAAGCTGTGTATCACTCTCGCAGAGAAACCCAAACCATTATCGAACAACTGAAAAATCTGAGCAAAAACCCGATCTTTCTTCACTTCATTCAACTCCTTCGACAGCCAATTGTTCAATCTTTTGAGATAGCGTACCATCTTGCAGTTGTTATTGATCTGATGTACTTGGGTCTCTTCACCCGGCTTAAATAGCCGCTTAGGTAACTCCTCAGACATACCTACAATCAAAGAAAAAAAGTTTGTAATCAGAGCACAAACAAAGAAGGAAGATATATGACTTTATGACTGTGAATTTGGGTTCCACAATTCATTGAGTTTAAAATGTACTTTTAGTTTTAATAACTTTGTATTTAAGAACACATGTTCCACCTATGTCTAATATTCGACACAAAAGAAAATCTTTGAATCAAACAACTACAAAAATCGAAGCTCTCACTGACATATAGAACTGTTTCCAAACATGAAAAACTGAAGCTTATCAGAGGATTCATTCCAAACATGTCAAAGAATTCCAAACAGAGGTTTTGTGTCATTCCAAACATGTCAAACCATAGCTTATCAGATGTTTTATGTCATTCCAAACATGTCAAAACCGAAGCTTATCAGAGGATTTTATCATGTCAAAGAAAAAACCCAAACACATGTTCCAGCTATGTCTAATATTCGACACAAAACAAAATCTTTGAATCGGACAACAACAAAAAGCGAAATCGATAGTCTACAAATTAAAATCAAAAACACCCAAACAAACCCAAAATCCCTCTTTCAAAAAAAAACCCAAAATCGATAGTATACAAATTAAAATAAAAAACACCCAAACAATAACATGCATGAACTGTGTAATGTATAAGAAGATTAATAAACCCATTCAACGAATTTTAGATTAAGAAATAAGACAAATCGGGTTTAAGTGATGAGTTTTGTTAAGAAATCTAGGGTTGAAAGAATCAAAAGGAGTAATGGCAAACCTAGTGTTTAGAAGCGTGAGATGTTGATGAAATTGATGGTAGAAGAAGATGAATAAGAGTGTCCGACGAAACCCTAGAGTAAGAACAAACCCCCAATCCTTCAATTTGTGGCTGATAACAAAGAAAAAGAAGACAATAATGAGATTATGGAATGAAAAAAAAGCTTTCGGGTGAAAAAACGGGTCACTCGGATCTTACTGTAAATCGCCATTGGAAGGGTGAAGAGTCGCGGAGAAGAGGACGAGAGGAGGAGAGATGAAGAGAAAAGGTAAATTTTGTTTCCTTATTATTTTAGTTTTATTTGTTTCCTCTTTATTTAATTGTTTCTTTTTAATAATTTTTTAAAAACTAAAATAATAAGGAAATACATTTATATTTAGGTAAATATAAGGGTATAATTGTATTAAAGGGAAACTAAGTCTTAATTACCTAAACAATCTTCTATAAATCTTATTGTGACAAATCTAAGAAAAAATGTCTTTATTTTCCAAGTTTTTCGAAAATAAATATAGTTTGTTTTTTATGTGCCATGAAATGTTTTTGAAAATATATAATTGTAGATTAATAATGCTATAATTTTGTATAATTATTTACATGTCTGACTAAGATAGTTATTTTTTTTTAAAATATTGTGGTAGTTTAAAAAATGGGAATGATGGATTAGAAAGTTTAAAGTGGTATAGGTCTATATTCGAACACAATGAAAACATAGTAGATGGGTATTTAAATGATTGGACTTGAAATTTGATGGGCCTTGAATCTCAATTTAGGTCTGAAACTGGAATAACCGTTTATTCCCCCTTTTTGTTTTTCCTCATCGTCTTCAGCAGTGTGACAAACTCTTGCGATTCTTGGCCTGATTGCATTTTTAGTGTGTCAGTTTGTGAAATTTTAGTTGTTCTACAGCGGCTTGAAAGAGAGATTTGCTTACCTCAGCTAAGACTATCTCCGCCGCATTCCTTACTCAATGAATCTTTGTTGATTCGGCGTTCTCGTAACCTGCAATAAAAAGGTTTGAATCTGTTGTATGACTTTGTTTCTATTGTTTTTAGTTTTGTTTACTAAAACCCATAATGGATGATTTGAGGTTCTATATGTTAATTTGGTTGGTATGGCTTATGTTTACCTTAACATGACAGAGAGATTCAAAGGCTGCATGGTGGACGCCGGTGATGCTTGTTTTAGGAACTGGAGAAGAAGAGAGAGACATTTTCTAGGAGATGGTTAAGGCTATGAGGATTCGATGAGTTTTGTAGAGATCCAGATTGGGTTCATGAAAGATGAGATATATATATATATATATTTAGGGTTTACAGAGGGGATATAAATCAGGAACATTTATGATCAAGCGATGTAAGATGGAGAGATGAATAATTTACTGGTGAAAAAAAAAATTACGAACAAACACACGGCGCAGCTCTGTAACTCAAACTTATCGAGACGATGATGTAAGGAATCTTAACTCATCTTAAATGACGACGGTTTGCAATATGAAAAACTATAACTGTTGTAAACTTGAGAATTTTCTTCATATAACGTGATGAAACCCAATTAAAAATGAAACCCATAATATACTTGCAGTTCCGACCCTCAAAGGAAGCCAAAGAAGCAAGAGTTTCTGGCTTTCATAAATATATATTAGTTTCGGCCATCAATGTAGAAGTTATACTTTAGTTTAGTGGTAAAAATGTCAGTGTTTGTATTTTAATAACCTGGGTCCGAATCATGTGTTTGACAGTTTTTCATATTTTTTAAAAGTGGAATCCACCTGATGCTGAGGTGGCGCACTGAGGAGTCTTGAAACTCAACCATTATAATATTATATTATATAGTTTCGGCCATCAATGTGCAAGTTATAATTTAGTTTAGTGGTAAAAATGTTAGTGTTCGTATCTTAGTAACATGGATTCGAATCATGTGTTTGACAGTTTTTCACATTTTTTAAAAGTGGAACCCACCTGATGCTGAGGTGGTGCGCTGAGGAGTCTTGAAACTCAACAATTATAATATATACTAGGTGACCGGCCCGCACCCTGTGCGGGCATAAACAAATTTAAATTATGGATTAAGTACTGCAAAGTTTTAGCAGTAACGGATTTTATATCATAAGACCACCGTCTTTTGGAGAAAACATCAAGCACAGGAAAATGTTGGTGCTCGAATTTTACATGGATGAGATAGAACAAAGAAACGTTTAGTATGAAGAGGTAGTCGTTCTGGTATGCATAATTGCAACGTCCGAAAATAATTTGTGTGTTTAAGAAGATATTTTATGAACGTCCCTAAATATTGTCGAAAAGTTTATGTAGACATATTAAAAGAAAATATAATAAAATTGAAAGTATTGGTGATAAATTATATCAGGTACTTGATCAAGTATGAAGTACTTGTCTCGATAATAAAAACAATTTCCATTAGAAACCTGCAAAAAATGTATTTAATTTTGTAAGGAAGTGGATCTGCAGTTGTACCTGATATAATTTATGTTATAATTTTGTAAGGAAGTTGATCTATAATTATTATCAACTTAATCTATAATTTGAATATGTTTATATCCGTACAGGGTGCCGGCGGTCACCTAGTCTACTTTAAAAATCATTGCACCTACTCAGTAATATTTTTTAGTTATATTTTTATTTTCTCTAATTATACAATATTATTAAATTGTACGATTAAAATTTTTATTTTTAGTTTGATTTCATAATTACAACTTGTGTCACTTTATTTTTATGCTTAACAATATTTATTATCTTCAACTATATTATTATATATTTGTCACGTCATAAATCTTCCAACATTTATTTAACAATATTTTTTAAATCTCCCAACCTATCTATAATATTATATGATTAATTAATTTTAATACATGTGGATTAGATCCTTGAAACCTAAAAACAAAAGATTCAAGTTTAATATATTAAATTAACTATAATTTTATTCAGAAAACCTTGCAATTCAAAACCACCAATCCATTGATATTCGATTCGGAACTATTCAAATTTTGAGGTTAAAGTTTTTACCCTTATTCGGAAAACATTAGTTCGGATTTTTGCGGATTCGGTTCTGATAACATGATTTGAAAAACTTTCATATCATAAATTTTATATATTTAAAGAATTTTTTTCTTAAATATAATATGATTTTTTAACATAATAATGTACAACAACTCAAAAATATTAATTCATATCAAACTTCTTTCTACTCTATCTTCTATATGTGTTTAGTTGACCCAAGAATGCAATATCTTCAGAGGATAGATGCATTGACAGATAATGTCTCGAGTCTCTTGACCTGAATCGAGGAGACATGGTAGATTAGGAGAGAGAGATCATATCATATAGAAGGTTCTTTGGGAACTATATACTTGTTGCATCTTCTGGGAACTCCCTACATATTCCTTATAATCTTCCATCATTGTCCCATCAGAAGATTCTGCAATGATCTCACACGTATTCTTTGAGCAATCAAAACTCGGAAATCTGGCTATGTATATCTCTTTTGATGGGGAGTTCTGTACAACGTCCTCACTCATGGACACTTCTACTCTTCCATCGAAATGACCACAAGATACTGCTCTTGGCGATAGCTCAGCTTCACTGTCCATTAAACTTTTTGGAACGTATGAAGATTCTGGTACACATGATATATCAACTGACTGAGACACCTCATTAACGCAAGAGACTTTTGATGTCTCGTACTGAAAACAACTTGTTTCCAATAACTCTGCTCTGGGAGGAACCGAAAGATCAGCTAGTGGGACTGTTTCCTTCACCGGTTTATCTTCTGAATCAGAGGACATCACAATATTTAGCTTCCTCCTTCTGTTTGGCCGAGAGAAAGACATTTCTTGGTAGGAACCATTAAGTTCAAACGGAACACTCAAGACGTCTTCTAATGCATCATAATCCTCAACACAAGTGTTCTGCCTTAACATGGCCGCTTTCTTGGCTTCTATGCTGTTCTTTTCTGTGCCTTGCCTCCAGTATCTATTAAGCATTTTTTCGTTCTCAACCTCTTCAACAAATATTTCAACTGTGTTGTAACTTTCTTCCGCCATGGATAATGATTTAGCAATCTCGCTCTCTACAAACTGAGATAGCTGAGAAGTAAAATCCCGTGTAATTATCTTGGGAAGCAGAACGTGACCAGCTTCAAGATCAAAGCGATATGGATGATAACCATTGTTCTTCGACTTTCTAGCTGAGTCTGGGAAATTAAAATGCCAAGAGATCAGATATTGAAATACAATAAATAACACCCAGGTAGGGTTTAACTGATGAACCTATGAAGACAGATTTCTTTTTTTGTATTTACATGATAGTTTTGGATTTACTCTGAAACCAAAATTGTAATTGCAAAATAGCTTTTCGTATATCACCACCACAAAATTGTGTTAGCTGCTTTAGGTGAACCAGGATTAACCTTAACCTCCTCTGCAGCACACACCTGCGAAACAACATTTTTTAGAAGAATCCCAGTCACAATTGAAGGTTACGCATCAGAATATGTACCGAAGAAATGTGGCTAGACAGCTCTTCTGTTGATGGCAAAGAAAAGCAAACTTCTATCCTCTCCAAGTTGGCTGGTAACCATGATTCTTGTCTGTATATCATCCAGGAAATACAGATGCCATCAGTAAGTTAGATTCATTTAGATTCACTACAAGTGAAAACAGAAGTAAAAGTTTAATAAACTTGGACGAATACTACCATTGGCAGTCAATACCACAGGCCCTTTTGCTTTCTCAGTAATCTGCTGGATAGCAGAAACAAGACCACGATCTTCACCAAAGGAAATATCTACATCTTCAAAAAGAATTAAAGGCTTCAAGTTAGCTCTGTCATTCTGGATATGTAATACAGGTGCCACTTCAACTACATCCTCTACTCCATTGGTACATGAACTGAAAAGAGGCTCCAAGGACCTGACATAACAAAATTATGTCAATGTAAACACATTGTTCGTGAGTCTGCATATACCGATAGAAATGCAGAAAATAGCAAATCTAAGTATTCATAAACTGTCGCAACTCTTTGTACCTTGACAGGCTATATGACTTGAGAGCCTCCCCAAATTTCTGCCTAACAACTGCTCCACTTCGGCATTCTGATGCATTAGACTGTAGAAAAAATTCATTAGAGACAACTCTTTTACAGTGGGTACATATTATTTAATATTTCAATGCCGGAAGAGAAAATAAAATTGTTCCTCTTGCATGAGACAAAACTTCAGATTCATATAGATGGAAACACGTTCATACCTCGAGGTTGAAGTGGTCTATCACTTATACCTATATATATTTGTTATAAATAAACTAATTATTACATGTATTAACTAATATTCTTGCGCAAGTTATTTATTTGTTATAAGGAAACTAATTATTATATGTATCATGTAATAATTCTTGCGCAAGTAATATATTTGTTATAAAGAAACTAAATATTACATGTATTAACTAATATTCTTGCGCAAGTAATATATTTGTTATAAGGAAACTAATTATTACATGTATTAACTAATATTCTTACGAAATTAATTAATTTGTTATAAGGCAACTAATTATTACATGTATTAACTAATATTTGTTTTAAGGAAACTAATAATAAATTCTTTCTTTTTTTAAATTAATGGGATCGATGAATTTAATGGGTGAGATCGATTTAATTGGTACTTTCTTATAATAGTGTGATTGATGAATTAAAAAAATGATTAAGAAATTCCAAAAAATCAACCAATCAAATGTCTCAATTTCTTCTGAGAAGCTCTGTATGAGCGACACGTGTCAAATGTACTTCTCTTTTAATATATAGAGATTACCTTATTATTTTTAGTTTTACATTTTAGAAATATTGATATAATGTATAGTTTTACATTTTAATATTACTGATAAATATAATTTTGAAAATAATAACTAATATGTAAATATACAACAATATAAATGGAAATACTACATTAAAACATATGTAAGATTACCATGATATATATAATTTTGAAAATGAAAATATATGTAAATATAAAACATTAGAAATGGAAATACTACATTAAACAAATGTAAGATCACCATTTTTCATTTTTTAAAAATAATCCAAAATATTGATAATATTATTACCTTATTAGGTTTAGTTTTACATTTTCAAAATATTGATATAATGTATAGTTTTACATTTTAATATATAATAGAAGAATTATATATATAGTAATAAGAAAATACACAATTTAAAAAATGAAAAAATACATTAAACATATATCTTAAATGCAAAATATTGATATTATTAAGTACATATAGAATATACAAAAAAAATATTAATACGAAAATACACAGTTGAAAAATGGAAAATATATCTTAACAAAATATAGATATTAAATAAATATACATTAAAAATCTATCTTAATATATAAAATATAGATATTAAATAAATATAGATATTAAATAAATATATAATAGGTAAAACTAATAATAATAAGCAAATACACAATTAAAAATGGAAAAGTACATTAATCACTAAAATATATCTTAAAATGTAAAATATAGATATTAAGTAAAATAAAGTATAAGAAATGGAACTAGACAGTATAAATAAAATTAAATAATAATTAACTTATAATTTAAAAATGGAAATAGTAAATTAAAAGTAAATATACATTTAAATATGTAAATTTAGATATTAAGTAAATATATAATATACTAAAATAATAATAATAATAATAATAAGTAATAAACAATTTAAAAAAAAATGGAAAATGTACATTAAACATTCAACAACTATCTCAAATGTAAAATATAGTTAGTAAGTAAAATAAAGAATGAGAAATGGAAATACACAGTATAAGGAAAATACATAATAAGTAAATACATAATTTAAAAATGTATATATTACATTAAAAAGTAACTATATGTTTAAATATTTAAATACATAATTTATGAAAATAATAATAATAATAAGTATAAACACAATTAATCTATCTTAAAGTGTAAAATATATATATTAAGTAAAATAAAATATAAGAAATAGAAATACACAATATCAAAAAAATAAATAACAAGTAATTTCACAATTTACAATGGAAATATTACTCCAGAGAACGCTCACATCAGTGTAAAAACTCATTTCCGAAATATAGCACGTGACATCATTAATACTATTATCTTATTATGTTTAGTTTCAAATTTTAGAAATATTGATATAATGCATAGTTTATATTTTAATATTAATGATAAATATAATTTTGAAAATAATAACTAAATATACAACATTATAAATGGAAATACTACATTAAACATATGTAAGATTACCATGGTATATATAATTTCGAAATTAAAAAATATATGTAAATAAAAAAATATTAGAAAAGGAAATACTACATTAAACATATATAAGATCACCATTCACCCTTTTAAAAAATAATTTAAAATATTGATAATATTATTATCTTATTATATATTTCTATTTCTTATAAAATTTAAGAAAATAGAAATAACCAATATCCAATAAATAAATAATAAGTAAATACACAATTTAAAAATGAAAATATTACATTAAAAATAAACATATATCTTAAAATGTAAAAAATAGATATTATGTAATATAAAAGTATAAGAAACGGAAATACACAATATAAAAAAAACTAAATAATAAATAAACATAGAAATTTAAAAAGGAAATACTACATTAAAAATTTATATTATATATTTAAATATGTAAATATATAATATACGAAAATAATAATGGTAAGTGAATACACAATTTAATAAAATAGAAAAATTACACTAAGCATTAAACATCTATCTTAAAATTCAAGATATATAGATATTAGGTGAATATATAATATACAATAATAATAATAAATATATACACAATTTTAAAAAATGAAGTAATACATTAAGCATTAAATTGTAAAATACAGATATTAAGTAAATATATATTATATAAAATATAATAATTTTTAAATTATTTATTTACTTATTATCATTATTTGGTGTACTATATAATTACTTAATATCTTAAAATGTTAAATATAGATATTTAGTAAAATAAAGTAAAAGAAATGGAAATACTCAGTATAAAGAAAATAAATGATAAGTATATACACAGTTTTAAAGTGAAAATAGTACATTAGTAAATATACATTTAAATATGTAAATATAGATATTAAGTAATTATATAGGATTCATGATAAGTCTTTAGTGTGTTAGGCCAACGGGAGTTAATGTTTAATTCATGATTAGCACAGGAGTTTCTATTACGGAAGTTGATTAATCTATTTAAACGAGATCTAGACCTTTAGAGCATTTTTTAGTCGATGATGTCTGGTATCTAAGTCTATGTCTTCATTTTTGATCAATTACCATACCCAAGAGCTTGTCTCTCTTAGTGATTTGTCTTATCTAGTACTCCTTCCGTTTCAGTTTACATGCCGTTGTAGAGAAAAAAAATTGTTTCAAAATAGTTGTCGTTTTATAATTTCGATGCAGAATTTATTAACTTTATAAAATTTCTATATTTTTATTGTTTAAAATAAGGTTAGGTGCATAGGTATTTTTTTATTTTGAAAATATGTAAAATTAAATTTTTTTCGTAATTTGTGTGCAAAAACTTAAAATGATAACTACAATGAAACATAGGGAGTAGTAGTTATTAGTTGTCTTTCTATTTCAGTCATTAATAATTCATCTCACCTTCCTATTTGCTTAGATTAAGGATATTTGTGTATTCTTAGTATTACCAATTACTAGTTCTCTGTGGATTCGATCAGAAAAGTGCTACATCGATATACCATTCAATTGTGGTAACGTGCACATTAGGTTAATTGGCATGTGACTCAGAACATCAACATGTTATAAAATATGTTAATTCTTAGTTGCATGTTACATTAATAAATTTTTATTTTTACAACCATATAAACTTAATATGGTATAATTTTTATCAAAATTATGACTATAAGTTACATTTATCAAGTTTTCTATCAAATAAATAAATTAAAATATTATTGTTAAAAGAAATGATTAGGCGATCGTATAGGCGGCTAGACGGTCATCTAGACATGCTAAAATCAAACATTCGATCTTTTACAACGATTTGACATAAATCAAGGTTAATGAGGACCGCCTAGAGCCTAAACGACCAATTTTTAGAGCAGTGCTTTATAGATATATAAAAAATAAAAAAATCTTGTTTATAATCTTGAACTATATGTTTTCAAATTTAAACTTTTAATAAAAAAAGGTTTTTAAATTTGTTTTTTAATTTTTCTTTTTTAAATGCGAAAATAATTTTTGAAACTATCATTAAAAACTTATTATAGTTTTTTAATATTTATTATCTATTTTTTTAATTTTTAAACATCATCTTTAAAGGTATAAATGTATATTTACCCTTCAATAAAATTTATATTGGTTACTTTCCTTTTTTAAAGCTATTTTGTGAAAAAAAAATGAATATTTTAGAGAATTTATATTATTAAAACTGAAATACAAATATAAGCTAACCCATAAATTAGCTATTTAATTACACCAAATGCAACTCAGAATTTAATTAGTCTAAACTTTAGTATTTATTGTCTTTTCCAAATTTAAAACTCTTTTTGACAACAATATAAACTAAAAAACTATTATCTATGCTTTTCCAAATTTAAAACATACTTACCTAAATCAATTCAACAACTAATTCATTATAAACTAAAAACCTTAATTAATTTTTCTTTTGCAACAATGTACATTTTTGCTTTTATTATTAGCTGGTTTATGTTTTCAATTTATTTTCAACAATGCATCTTATTATATAAAGCTTGGTTTTCAAAGTTACTAATTAACATGATCGCGACACATGGCGATTATATATTTAAAAGAATGTTTAATGTTAATTTTATTTTATTCAAATCCTAATTAAAAAGAACATAAACCAAAAAGAACTATCATTATACACATATTAACACATTTTTTTGAAAAATAATATAATTTTCGTTTTTAAAAATCTTATACCAAAAATGATATGTACAAATAACTTATTAAATACTAATTTTCCTTTTCCAAAATCATAAAGAAAAAATAATTGTAAAATAAATTTGAAAGTAATTATCCTTTTTAAAAATAATAACCAAAAAAATTGTATAAGAGTGTTTAATGTTAATTTTCTTTTATTCAAATCCTAATTAAAAAAGACAATAACCGAAAAAGAAATATACTTATTCATATAGTTCAATATAAATTGGATACGATAAATTTATAGAATACAAAAAGTATGTGTGATATAGTTTACATTTCAAGAAACAAAAGATAATTACTCAATATAATAACTAAAATATTATGTTTAGAAATGTCATATTAACGTTTATTTAATACAAAAAATATAAATATCACAACTCTATTTATAAAGGAAAGATTATTTCTACACCAGAACTATTATAAAGTAACAAATGTACATAATCTTTCAATCTCTACATAATTTCATATAGTTTAAGTATAACAGCCTATTTCCACATATTATAAAAGTTCGAAGCCCATTTCCACACAAACCAAGATTTGGTTTGGTTTTAATGGTTTATGATACTAATCGATAGTAAACCAGTGTATATCGGTTAATATTGGTACAACACGACCCAGACGAAGATCCGAATAGGGTTTGATTTAAACCCGACCTTAAACCCTTTTAAAAGTCCCCAAATCGATTTATCCTTTAGAACCTTAAAATCTTAAAATTCGGAGAAGAGATTTTGTTTACTACAGTGAAAACCCCATAAAGTATGAATAATGAATTTGGAAATTCGAGTGGAGAGAAAGAGAGAGAGAGAGATGTCTAATTTACGTGACTTGCCAAGGAGAGGAGAAATGACATGGAGGAACTTTGTTGTTCTTCGCGCGAGAGAGACAGAGGAAGATGATTTGGGGATTTAGGTTTTTAGGGTTTCTAATTGGCTTAATTCAAGTATTGGGTCGGATTATTAGATCCAAATGCATTAGGTAGACTTAACCCGGTTTATATTCTCTAATTAGGTCATAATCAGGTTGACATATTCACTTTATATTCTCTAACTTTAAACCACTATTTGTCGGTACTAGTTTATCTTTCAAAGTTTATGTGGAAACGGGTTAGAACTTTTATTGTATGTATAAATAAGTTGTTATACTTAAATTGTGTGAAACAATATAATTGTTCTGATATGGAAATAGGTCATCTTCCCATTTATAAAATGTGAAAATAAATATTCTTGAGATATGCAGATAAAACTCTTGTTTTTCTTTTCAAAACATTGTTGATATAATGCGGTGCGGATCAAACTCTAGTTTGATCTTTTAATGTATGTATAAATAGGTTGTTATACTTAAATTGTGTGAAACAATATAATTGTTCTGATATGGAAATAGGTCATCTTCCCATTTATAAAATGTGAAAATAAATATTCTTCAGATATGCAGATCAAACTCTTGTTTTTCTTTTCAAAATGTTGTTGATATAATGCGGTGCGGATCAAACTCTAGTTTGTCTTTTCAAAACAATGTCGCTATTTTGAATAAATTTAAAAAGTAAATTGCGGTGAGCGTGAATCGAACACGCGACCTTCAGATCTTCAGTCTGACGCTCTCCCAACTGAGCTATCCCCGCATGTTGATTACTCATACATGTTTACATAGTTAAACGTAATAATTCGTGTGCTTCATATCAGAAACACTAAGTGGTATTTTGCATAACCTCTTGGTTTGTAAGTGAATAAACAAGACCATCAAATTCAGCCTCTGAAATTCCAAGAAGACAAACATGAATGATGAGCAAAAAGGCAAACATGGATTGATATTGAAACAAAACAGTTGTATCAATATCAAATGGTGTCGAGCCATCTTTGCTGAAATGTGAAGAATCTTCTGACCTTGTTTGTTAAGCAGCTCTTTCGAATCTGAACAACGCTTTGAGGATATTTTTTGACATCTACATAATTTTTCTCTACTGCAATGTGGACTGGAAAAGAACGATCTCTGATGCATTCTAAGACACTACAGATGCTCCAATTGAAAGACAAGTGCGTCCTTCATTTGTTCACTGACAAGACTCGGCTCTTTCTTAAGAAGAGCAACAAGGATATTTACTCAAACAAATGGTAGAGTCTTGAGATAAGGAACAAGAACACAATTAAAATGGGTGAACCAAACCTCTATTATTTGCAGTTAAAGCTGCCTGTGCAAGCAATAGAGCTTCGGCCTTGCACGTTATTACCAATACCGTTTAATATTACTTTCACTAAGGCTGGAGGTCCAGCTTCTACACAGCCAAAGACAAGGGAGATATTCCATTTTTCTCAAGAAATGAGATATGATTACATGCATTTTCAAGGCATAGATTGGTCTCCAGATGATGTCTCTTCAATGCTGAGTGCAGAGTAGTATCTCCATTTATGTCCTAAAGAACATGTACATTAAATGTTCCTGTTATTTTTGTTGCTGCTTTTGGTACCATATGTGTCTCCAAATTCTCTTACCCAACTCTTTCTTTGACACATCTTTTATCATCCTTATTTAGTTATTTTGTTATGCTTATGGCTGCCGTGACAATGTCAACAACAATGACTAAAACAATCCGGCTAAACAACTTTCAGACTTCTTATTTGTATGGATTAACGATCTATTTCCACACCATAACTATTGTATAGTAATAAACCCACACGAACCCAGAAGAAGTGATTATAACCCGATCTGAACCTCTATTAATCTTCCTCAAATCGATTTACTCATTTTGGAATCCTAAAAAAAAAAAAAAATAGAGAACAAAACAAAGAGAAACCTTGAAAGGAGTAACCAATCTGGAAATTCAGATAGAACTTCTGACGCTCAAGCAAGAGGTAGAGCTGTTGGTGTGCCGAAGAGACGTTGGTGTGGAAATTCAGCCTCAACTTCAATCTTCGTCGTCAATGTCAAATTTGTGAGAGGGAGAGAGATTGGGGATTTTAATTTTGGGTTATTGAATAGGTTAATCCAGTTCACATCTCTAATCAGGTCGTAATCGGATCATATTAGGTTTACTTAGGTTAACCAGTACTGGTTTAGTTTCAAAACAAAGAATACTAAACCTACATTAAATCAGTATTTGTTGGTATTAATTCATCCTTCAAACTTTAGGAGAATCAGGTTGTAGTTGGGACGAGGTCTAAAGTTCGTGTAGATCTATTAATATGACAATTATAATGTGGAAATATGTTGTTAACCCTATTTGTATAAAACAATGTATACTGCCATCATATGAATGAATACACCTCAACGCCTATGTCATATCCAATGGATGCTGCAAAAGCCAGTGGAGTTCTTCCATCTTCATCTCTCTACAAGATCTGAGTCACTCCCTAATACAGCTCTTAGAACATCGAGATTCTTGCTTCTCACTGCGGCACACACGACTGACTTGCCAACAAAGCTTGCATTCAAACCCTGTAACATATGCTCTACAAGTGAAACATGTCAAGCTTCAGCTTCTATATACAATGGAGATACACCCTCCTTGTCCAAAAGAAAGCAGGTTCTCTGATCTTCACGAACAAGTTGCAATGAAACAGCTACATGGTTCCCTTTTAAGGCGAGGTGCAATGAAGTAAACCCATCATTGTTAGAGACACTGAAAATATTCCCAACTAGTATCTGCTCTGAACCAAGCACAATATTTCTATCTTGGGGCAGCCTCCTTAGAGATTCAACGAGAAAGTCATCTATAAGATCATGTCCTGCAGCAGCTGCTTCAGAGTTGTGTCTCACTAGAAGAGTCTGATAGTGGGAGAAACAGGGAGAAAAGTTACCAACTATGTTAGTGTTCCAGCTTCTAAGAACGTTTAGCTCATGGTCAAGAATACGCCGCACTAGGTGGTCATGACCATAGATGGCAGCAAGATGCAGGATTGTGTTTCCTTGAAAAGTGACCTGATCAAGAACAGGAATCTCATTTTCCTGCATAATCTTTTCAAGATCTTGCACCTTACCCATAACCACTGCCCTGTAAGTCTCGGGATTCATAGATGTATAAATAAAACTGAATCTTACTTGTTGGACTTTCAAACCAGCAGTTTAGATCCTCTTCCTTAGTGCTATGCTTGACCTCCTCAAAGATGCTGAGAGCTTATGCTTGTAAATATAAAACTCTGGGAATCCTTGGAACATGAATTTTAATAAGGATCAAGACATAAAAAGTTATGCATTCATAGTACCAATCTAACTCTTATGAGATAGTATATTATTGACTGTATTATGCTAAGGTATTCTGAGAAATTAAACAATAAATATAGCAGGAAACAGCTACAGCTGCCTTGTCCTATAGAGTAATTAGTAACATACAATAATGGGAACAAGTAGTCTTAAAATAATTAGAAAAACAAACTTATGTAACATGTTTATTAAACAAAAGCAGTGGATCCATATAATTACAGATACAGATGGGTTCTAATATTGGAGAAAGCTATTTTGATATACTATTATCTCCTTTAAGACGATCTTCACTTTTCTAACTTGGAGATGCGATGTTTCTCACCATCGTCTTCACTAACAAACCACAAAAGAAGATAGAGATAAAGACTGGTTAAATCTTGAACAAAAGGAATGCCAGAGACCTGAGGGATAACATAAGGTCCAAGGAGGACAAGCGTGACATTACAGAAGATGGCAGATATAATGTGTATCTTGTCATCAAGAACGATGTTGTGTTGTACTGAAGCATTGACGCCGTAAATAAATGCTGCAGACATGAAGAAGAGAGCAAAGAAGAGTGAGGGCAAAGCCAAATGAAAAGCTCTGTGTGCGAGTTCTTGACCCCCCAACTGTGCCAAGATAAGAGTGACTATTGCTATAACAGAGCACTGCATTGCCAAGGTGTCACATACGAGAAAGTTTGAGAAGGTACTGTCATCGATCAAAACAGCCATGCCAGAGCTGTTAAACCCACCTGGCATAGTAAAACCTGCAGCAAACGTTATGGTTGCTACAAGAGCTGCCACTAGTAGAAGTATGTTGACACGGTCTTTGTGTTTTTCACCGAAACCATTTAGTCTCTCTGATCTGCTTCTTAATGTCATCCCACTCGTTGGACGCCAAGTAACACCTCTTGGTTCATAAACACATAGCAAGACCATCAATGTCACTCTCTGTTATTCCCAGAGAGAGATGGAAACAAAAAAAAAAAAGGCAATAAGCTTTAAATCATGTAGAGAAAAAGAAGTAAAAAACTTGTATATAAAGAGAGAGATGCTTTTATTTTATACCTCCCGCAAAACGTAGTCAGACTGCAGGTTTATCTCTGCAATGTCCAGAGGACTCAAGCCATCTTTATTCGGTATGTTGAGGATCTTTGGGTTGGTCATAGTAAAGGTAGTTCGAGGACGCCAGTGTATGGTGGCCAGGTGAAAAGGTGTATTCCCATTCACATCTTGCTCTTTGATAAGATGGTTCTTCTTCGTACCAAGTCTCTTGATATGACTCATCAGGAAAGATAGAGTTTTACCACTCTTTGCTGCAATGTGAAGAACGTTCTGACCTTCTTTGTTAAGCTGCTCTGTGTTGGAACTATTTTTTGAACATGATGAATAATATATTCATATGTCAAAAATGAGTTTTATTTGAATGAGAAATGGAGGTTCAATGTGTGTGATTTGAGAAATTTGTACAAAGTAGCAAATACATACATTGGATATTTGATTGGATTTGGGGTTTAATCTTATAAACCAAATATATGTTGATCTTTTATATTGATAAAATATAAAAAAGAAATCCATTTTAAAATATATTATTTGTTTGAATTGGTCAAACAATAATAATTTTATTCTTTAATTTCTTGGTCAAAATGTGGAATAAATTCACATAATAATTGACAAGAATTAAACTCTCCATTAGTGCACCATGGAAGTTTCATTTCTTTGTTGAAAATGAACTTTGTGCTTCTCATTATTTTTCTATATAAAGGCTTGTTAGCATTATAGAAAATATGGACAAAACATTCAACAACAAAAGTTTACTCTCTCCCACTTAGAATAGTTATGCTAGTATTTTTTTTATTTTGTCTGAGAGTACAACACAAAAATAGGTTCGTTAGCTTCTATTCTGAGTGATGCAGGAATAGTCGAAGTGTGGTTGTATCCGGGGATTCTGATTGCGCAAACACCGTCACACTGCGGACAATTTAAGAATTAAGAAAAGAGTGTCTCGCCTCCACACGAAATCATTCTTTGTTCATCATATTTTGGTATCAAGTATTGTGTATTTTATTTATGTTTTTATCATTATATAAACAAATTATTCAGTTTGCCATATCGTGGAAATCATGGTCCTACACTCTGGACAACATTTTAGAATCTCTTTAACAACATTTACGTGACCTTTCTCCACTGCTATATGTATGGGAAAGGAACCATCATCGTTGCATTCAAAGACGCTTGTGGTTGAACGGTCTAACAGCTTGCGTATGCCTTTGTAAAACCCTACACCGAGAGACAGGTTCTTCCTTCTTCATCTCGCTCATTGAGAAGGCTTGGGTCTTCATTGAGAATAACATCAAGAACATCTGTACACAAGCAGAGGCATGGGGGTTTCTCGGTTAGTTATTTCAGGAAACAAGTTTAGTTTTGGAAACAAACCTGTATTCTTGGCCTTTAGGGCTGCATGAACAAGTGATTTTCTCCCTTGGACGTTATTATTAGGATGGCTCGACAACATTGCATTCACAAGGGACACATTACCAGCTAACACTGCTAAATACAAGGGAGATATTCCATCTTTATTTGCAACAAGTGAAACACTTTCATTAGCCGTGTTGATGTAGTATCAGGAAATGAATGCATGACAAAGTGAGAAATGGACTGGTTCCTGGTGCGACGCTCATACATCAAAAGCTAAAAGCCAGAAGAAGAGACACTATGAACTATGAACTGAGGAGTCTTAGGGGTCATTTAAATTTCAAGGCTAAGTGCAAAGGAGTATCTCCATCTTTGTCCGTAAGAACATAGAGATTCAACCTCTCACTCTCTTCTACTTCAGCTGAAAAACATGTTACCGAGGCAACCAGAGCCTCAACAACTGCTGCATGAAGCGGAATCTGATCCTCCCGATTTGGCTCCAACAGGAGGGATGGGCATGCAGAAACTATGCCTTTCACTAGCTCAAGATGACCATAAGAAGCAGCAAGGTGAAGAATAGAATCTCCTTCGCTGTTCTTGACACATGCAAATCAGGCCTTTCCATCTGGACACCACTATCCTCCACACCAAATCTATACAAACATGTAACCCAACATTAAGCAACTTTGATTCATTCTAACCAACACAAATGTACATACACCTCATTGTCTATGTTTCCTCTATAAGATCACACAAATTCAAGAGAAGTCCTTATTAATCATCAAACTTCAAATCACAACTCACAAATCTCAAATCACAAAAGCTCACACAGAAAACTTAAACACCAAGTATCCTTTTATAGGACAAAAAAAATCCTTATCCTATTAGTAAACGATAAACACAACTTTAATAAGTAAAAGAAAAACACCAAGAGAAAATAAAGGAAACTTGAGATTTAAGCTTATCCAACTTTCTCCCCCTTAAGCTTGATCTTGTCTCCACACACATCCCGAACTCCAATTAAGTCTCTCGTCTCCACGAACCTTGATTTACCAAGTGATTTAGTAAGTATGTCAGCCTTTTATTCATTGCCTGAGACATGAACCACCTCAACTTGCTCGTTTTCAACACTCCCTTATGAAATGAAATTGTCTGTGAATATGCTTACTCCGAACATGGAGCACATGATTTTTAGACAATGCAACTGCAGACTTGTTGTCGACTTTGATCACCACCCTTTTGCTTTCCTCACCAACGGCTTCACTCAACAATTCTTGTAGCCATATTGCTTGCTTTGCTGCCTTTGTTACAGCCATTAATTCCGCCTCACATGATGATAATGCTACTATTTCTTGCTTAGCCGAGCACCATGTAATAGGACTTTCGCCAAGATATAATATGTGTCATGTTGTGCTTTTACCATCATCATTGTCAACATTATGAGAACTGTCGCTATAGCCCACAAGCTTACAACCTTTGTTTCTCAGATAGTGTACTCCAAGAGTGCAAGTACCACGAAGATACCTCATGACCTGTTTCAAAGCTGCACCGTGAGACAATCTAGGTTATTGCATATACCTGCTGAGAACCCCGACACTAAAGGATAGGTCTGGACATGTGTGTAGTAAGTATCTAAGACATCCAATAGTGCGATAGTACTCTCTCTCATCAATCATGTCTTCATGTGATCCCTTTGAAAAGCATGCGTTTAACTCAAGTGGTACATGAGTTAAGTTACAAGAGCTCATCTTAGCTTCTTCAAGTATTCTTCTGGCATATCTATCTTGTTTGAGTATGATCTCATCATTTCTCTGCAACACTTCAATTCTCAAGTAATATGTTAGCATACCAAGGTCACTCATCTCAAAATTCATAGCCATCTCTCGTTTAAACTCCAGTATGCTCCTTACAGATGATCTGGTAACCAATAACTTGTCTACATATACTACGACTATAAGAAGTTCTTCGTTACCTTCCTTGCGATAAAGTGAAGGTTCCTTCGAAGAACGCTTGAATTTTAAGCCTCTAAGAATCTGATTCAACTTTATATTCCAGGCTCTAGGCGCTTGTCGTAGACCGTAGAAAGCTTTTCTCAGTTTGTATAGCTTGTGTTCTTGTTAAGAACACGATGAATCCTTCAGGTTGAGTAACAAACACATCTTCTTTGAGTTCCTCGTGAAGGAATGCTGTCTTAACGTCAAGATGGTGTATCTCCCAACCATGTGTGCAGCCAGTGCAATGATTAGTCGTATTGTCTCAATTAGAGCCACCGGAGCAAACACCTCATCATAATCTACACCATGTTTCTGTACATACCCTTTAGCTACTAGACACACTTTATATTTGTTGATAGTTCCATCAGCGTTACGCTTGATCTTGAATACCCATTTTAGACCAATTGGTTTTACTCCTGAAGGTAACTCAACAAGATCCCATGTATTGTTCTTCTCTATTGAAGAGATCTCATCTCTGCAAGCATCTATCCACACTTCAATCTCTTTAGCTTCATTGAAATGCCACGGTTCATCATTGATAATCATCAACAGCTGTTCACTTTCTACTTCTGCAAGTAGGATATAATCATCTAAGTAGGAGGGTTTAGATCTTACTCTGGTTGATCGTCTAGATTGAGGCTGAGAGTCTTCATTATCACTATTGCTATCTTCCTCTTCAATCACTTCTTGCAGGTTCTCAATAGTGTGTTCATCACCCATAAGTAGGGTTTCTCCACTCCCAGAGCCTTCACTCAAAGCTCTTTGATTAACCATAAACTCACATGGTTCACCCTGGTCTATCATCTCTGTCTAATGCCACTCCTTGCCTTCCTCAAACACAACGTCACAGCTGAGAACAATACGTCTTGTATGTGGATCAAAAAGGCGATAAGCCTTTGATCCTGGTTCTGTTCCCAAGTGGACAAGAGTTCTATATCTATCATCAAGCTTCTTTCGACCTGCCGTCTCTGTTCTAGCGTGACAGACACACCCAAAGACCCTTAAATGTGAGAGATTTGGCTTACAATCCTTCAAAGCTTCATACGGGGTCTCCCCTTCTAAAGATCTTGTTGAAACTCTATTGATCAAGTAAGTAGAGTGTCTTATTGCTTCGCCCCAGAGCTTATTTGGTAGGTTCATATGCTTCAAGATACTTCTTGTCATCTCAAGTAAAGTTCGGTTTTGTCGTTCCATAATTCCGTTTTGTTGAGAAGAATAGGGTCCAGTCAAGTGGCGACTAATGCCGTGCTTTTCACAATACAACTGAAATTCTTGAGATACAAACTCACCTCCTCTATTTGTTCGCAAGGTTTTTAGCTTAGCTCTATTTTCTTGCTCTACACGTATCTTGAAGGTTTTGAATTTCTCAAGCGCTTCACTCTTGTCTTTGATCAGTACTATCCACATATACCGTGAGTAGTCGTCAATAAGGACAAATATGTACCTTTTGTGGGCTGGTGTTGGCGGAGAGATAGGACCACAGAGGTCTGCGTGTATTAGTTCCAAGGGTTTTGATGCTCGAAAATAGTGGCTTGAGGAAACGGCTTCCTGGTTTGTTTACCCTTTAGACACGATATGCATGCTTCAGTGTTGCTCCCAACTTTAGGAATACCCGTAACTAGCTTCTGCTTGACCATTTTTTTTATTGTTTCTTTGTTGATATGACCTAACCAAGCATGCCACAGGGAGTTGTTGTCATATGTTGTTGCTTGTAAACACTCTACAACATGTACTTGTAGTGTAACCTTGTATAGTCAGTTCTTTGACCTCGTCGTCTCAATCATCAGATTTCCATATTTGTCAATCAGCTTTAGCATACTGTCCTTTATCTTTACCTAACAACCAAGTTCCGTGGCTTGGCCTAAAGAGACTATGTTGCTTCGTAGTGCCGATATATAGTATACATCCTTTAAAACTTTCTTTTCTTCACCTATAATGAATCGAATTGCACCTTTTAAGAATATATCAATCTGCGAATCATCTCTAAAGCGTACATTTCCAGTAACGGTTTCATCAAGCTCACAGAAGAACATTCGATTTCCACTCATGTGGTTACTAGCACCATTATCTAGATACGACACATCTCTTGTATCTGTCTCAACATCAAATATTTTCGGATTCACATTCTTCTCATTCAAATATACGACTTCAAATCTTTCTTTTCATTAGGCTCGACGGTTTCTTGAAGTTTCAACATCTTATCTGGACAATATGTTGCATAGTGTCCAATTTTATCACAGTTGAAGCAGGTGATATGTGAGGCATCTCCTACACCTTTTCCTTGTTAATACACTTCTCTTTGTGCTTGGAAACTTCCATAGCGGCCACGGCCTCTAGCTCTCCAGCTTGTTCTACCATTACCGCGTCCTCGTCCTCTGTTGTTGTAGCTGTTACCATAATTCTCTTGGTTATAACTTGTATTAGCATACATCAACTTTCCAGATTCATCACTTTCGTCATCTTCATCCTCTGCAATTCTTTCTTCCACTACAAGAAAACTAAGAAGTTACTAGGAAATTTTACTAGGAAAGTAATTCCTCGTAAATTTACTACGAACTTACTTCGGTTTTACGAGGAAAACTTGTTTCCTCGTAAGGTCCTCGTAGAGCTACGAGAAACAGTTTTCCTCGTAACACCGTAGTAAGCTTACGAGGAATCTACGTGGCAAAAGTCCATTTCCTCGTAAACTCATAGTAACACACTTTCCTCGTAAAGTCCTAGTAAATCCTTACTACGAAATTAGGAGGAATGAATTTGTTACTACGAAATTAAGAGGAACTGGATAGAAAATATCGAATTTAAATCAAAAACGTGTTTTGTACCTACATTTCCTAGTAAATGCTCAGATTCGAAAATTTCTATAAATACCACAATTTGTGATTCATTTGAAACACACCAAAAAAAATCAGCTATAAGCTTGATCAAACACACAAAAAATGTCCATGCGGGAAATATTTTCGAGTTGCAGAAGTGAATGTATTCACACAGAGATAATAACGGGAGGGTGACGAAAGAATTTCTTTAAGGGTTGGAGACGTTTATGCATCAAGCAGATTCTACACCACTCACGCAGGAAAGTGGTAAGATGTTATGTCCTTGTCGGAAATGCTGCAATACAAAATTAGGCTCTCGTGACAATGTTTGGAAGCATTTAATAAATAGAAGTTTCATGCCATATTATTATATTTGGTATCAACATGGAGAAAACAATGCTAGTTGTAGGAATGAAGGTAGAAGTAGTAATAGCAATTTTCAGGTTGAATCAGTTGATCATTGGCGTAATGAAAATAGCTATCATCACCAAGAGGAACAAATGGTAGATTGTGATATGGTTCATGATATGGTAGGTGATGCATTTGTAACTCATGATGATGATGAAGTTGAAGAACCTAACTTAGATGCAAAAAAAATTATGCAATGTTAGAAGCTGTGAATGAGCCAATTTACAGTGGTTGTAGAGAAGGTCTGTCTAAATTGTCGTTGGCTGCTAGAATGATGAGTATTAAAACCAGTCACAATCTACCTGAAAATTGTATGGATGCATGAGCAGACTTGTTTAAAGAGTATTTGCCAGAAGACAATGTGTCTGTTGAGTCTTATTATCAGATTCAGAAATTGGTATATAGTGTTGGGTTGCCCTCGGAGATGATAGACGTTTGCATCGACAACTGCATGATTTACTGGGGAGATGATGAGAAGTTAGAAGAATGACGATTTTTTAAGGAGCCACGATTCAAACCGCAAGGTCGGGGGCGTAATAGGGTACCGTACCAAAGGATGTGGTATCTATCAATCACAGACAGATTGAAAAGATTGTACCAATCTGAGGAGACTGCTGAAGGGATGAGATGGCACGCCGAGCATACTCAGACAGATGGAGAGATGAGTCATCCATCAGATGCAAGAGCCTGGAAACATTTTAACAATGTACCTCGAGTCCTCGACATTTCGCTAGCAATAGCCGGAATGTGTATCTTGGATTATGCACTGATGTATTTAGTTCATTTGGAATGTCTGGGAGATAATATTCATTGTGGCCGGTCTTTCTTACACCGTATAACCTACCACCGGAGATGTGCATGCGACGAGAGTTTCTATTAATGACCATATTAATACATGGTCCAAAACATCCAAAAAGATCTCTCGACGTTTTTCTACAACCACTGAAAAAAGAGTTGAAAGATTTGTGGTCAATAGGGGTGAGGACATATGATTGTTCAACGAAAACAAACTTTACGACGCGAGCGATGCTTTTGTGGACCATAAGTGACTTTCCTGCATATGGGATGTTGTCTGGGTGGACTACACATGGGAGATTAGCTTGTCCATATTGTAATGGAATGACAGATGCGTTTCAGTTAAAGCATGGTAGGAAGACTAGTTGGTTCGATTGTCACCGTCGATTTCTTCCCGTTTACCACCCATACCAAAGAAACAAGAAATTGTTCAGGCACAAAAGGGTTGTCAGAGACACTCCTCCTCCATATTTAACTAGAGAACAAATCGAAGCGCAAATCGTTTCCTACTGTGCTCTAGAAACAGCTCCTCGTGGTGGGAATTGGAATGTTCCCAATAATATGCCTGATTCTTATGGTGTTCAGCACAATTGGCACAAAAAGAGTATATTTTGGGAATTTCTATATTGGAAAGATCTTCTTTTACGCCACAACCTCGATGTGATGCATATAGAGAAGAACTTTTTTGAGAACATTGTGAACACTATATTGAATGTCCCAGGGAAGACGAAAGACAACGTAAATTCAACGTTGGACTTACCCGATATCTGCTCAAGGAGTGAGCTACATATAAAAAGCAATGGGCAAGTTCCAGTTCCAATATTCAGACTGTCATCAGAAAAAAAGTCTGCGTTGTTCTACTGGGTGGCTTCAGAAGTGAAGTTCCCTGATGGGTATGTTTCAAATCTCTCAAGATGTGTTGAAAAGGGTAAAAGTTCTCCGGGATGAAGAGCCATGATTGTCATGTCTTTATGTAGTGACTACTTCCCTTTGCGTTTGCGGAGCTACTACCGGCAAAAGTACATGAAGCACTTTCAGGTAATTAATTAATATAATACGATGATATATGGGTTAGGGTTTAGTGATTAATGTTTAGGGTTTAGTATTTAGAAGGTGAGGAGGTATTTTTAGGGTCTACATTAACATTTTCTATGCAACCATAAATATTTCATAATTTTACCAATATATACTATGTTATTTATTTTATTTCATTTTATTGGGTTTAGAATTTCTATTTAGGTTTATGGTTTATATTTGGGTTTAAGGTTTACTGATTAGGATTTAGGGTTTAGTATTTAAGGGTTGGGGTGGGATTGAGATAATGTTTAATATCTAGGGATTGTGTATATTTAGTATTTATGGATTATATGTGAAGTTAAAATTCTATACTATTTTGGTGATATGGGAGCTACTACCGGCAAAAGTACATGAAGCACTTTCAGGTAATTAATTAATATAATACGATGATATGATTAATTTATGAAAAAAATGGAAAAAAGGGACACTCTCAACTTTTGTTTGGCCATTTAGGATTTTTCATATTTTAGGTTATTTTGGACAAGTTTTACCCTTCTATGATGGGAAAAATAGTAAACTAAATTTTAAAAATAGAAAAAAATATGAAAGTTACTGGAAACACAAGTATGACTACTTATATGTTTAAATTTTTTTTAAAAAAATATTGGAACTATATTTTATTTGATGTCATAGCTGTGGATAGAATACGCATTCTGGTCATCTACGACTTCTAGAAAGTATATACTAGGTATTATACACAAATATATCCAGGGTATATAACGCAAACAAAATTTTCTTAAGTATTCTAAATTAGCTATAATGTATAAGGTTATATTCTAGTAAGATATCATTAATCTACAATCGGCTTGATTACAATTAATAGCCATTACTCTATGATATAGCTTTTATTATTTATGTTTCATAACTTGTACTGCCTTTTACCTTATGTTACGCATGTTGAAGAATATACATACTACCCACTCTACATTGTTCTGCTTGACGTAGAAAGCATATTCTAGCCGAATCGGATAAATATGGTAACTTCTATATTTCGGTTATAGTGTTTCCTAAATCTACACTAAATCTACCCTAAATCTCTCAAAGTATATTCTCTCCCATTTTTTTCTCCTCACACGATCTTTCTCTCTTTCATTCGTTGCAACTCTCTCTTCTTCATCGAAATAACTATATTTTCTTTCTAACATGGTTCTAATCTATCTTAAATGTGGTGTATGGATGTGTAGTTGCAGTGATCAGTGGAGTTTCGTGGTAGACAAGGAAAGGCGTGGTCGAATGGTAACACTAGAAACTAATACTTTGTTGGAGGAGCTCAATTTCGTACTGTCCGAACACTTTGGGGAAGAACAACTTGATTCGTGGTTTCATGTGTGGGAACGGATAAGATGATGACGAAACCGAGATTAGAGACGAGATTAAGCGAAAAAATCAGATGAAATACCTTCACCAACCCAGAAAAGAAGAAGAAGATAGAGACCCATAGAACTTCGGCAGAGAAAGAGACGAAAGAAAGAGAAGCCGAGAAAGGAGGGGTCGTTTAGGTTTCCTTGTTTTTTTCTTTTTTTTTCAATCTATTTTAATTAAAAAAAAGTAAAGAAAATTGCTTTATTATCATTTATTTTAATTAAAATTCTTAATAATTAGATAAGTTTAGGGTATTATGGTCTTCACAAAAATCAAAATCCTAGTTTCTTAAATAATCTTCAAAAAATCCTATTAATATAAACCTAAGTTTTAGGTGTCCCATTTTACCAATTCTCCCTTAATTTATTTATATATATATATACTAATGTGGATAATTTTTTTTTTGTAATATATAAGGAATTTGAGCATTTTTTTAGGGATCTGAGCACCCGCACTCTTAAAGTGGAAGTTGTCCAACAACTTCATGAAAACATCCCCTTCTTAATCTGCAATTTGGAGAAAATATTTCCGCCTACTTTTTTCGACGTCATGGAATACCTAGTTGTCCACCTCCCGTATCGGCTATCTGCGATTTGGTCATCGATCGATGGCAGATGTGCAACATCGATCGATTTTGGTCATGTAACGTCGGTCGATGCCAAGGTAGTGCCGTCGATCAACGACAGTCTTGTACTTCGACTCTCCTAATGATCAGCTACATATTATTCTCCTCTAAATGTTCCAAAAGCTTCAAGTATCTCCATATATCTCCAAAACGTAGCTGGACCTGTAAAGACCTTAAAACATAGCCTAGACACACATAATAGAACCTAAATAGAGCCTATAACATGGCTTGAAACTGGTAATAAATAAGCTATATCACTCCCTCAGACTTAACCTTTTGCTTGTCCTCAAGCAAACAAGCCTGTAAAAGAGGTTTTGAATAGTGAAGAATCTCATAATATCTAAGTATAACTGTCACCTTACTCTATTGCAACCAAATCCTATCAAGTCAATCACAGAAAAAATTTATATACCCTATCCTAGTATAGTAACCAATTCCATTCTACCAATAACTTAGCGAATACTAGTCTGACTCGCCCTCTACTGATTTCATTTCTTTGCATAAAATAAAAGTGCAGGTTTTACCTTTGGAGTATCGATCAAAGGATATGTGGACTCTTACCTCTGGAAGTATCTGAAAACACATGTAGTCTTCTCTGATTCCTTTTCTCTCTCTCTTCTCACTTCTTCTAAGTCAATGTCTCCCTTCTTTTGAGGGTATCATTTTTTTTTAATTTACTGAGATATTTGGACATGTTTCCATGAATCAAGCTCTAATGGTTTTTGCCACCAGATCATGCTCACTTCCTTTTGACCTTTATCTCTTTCGAGGATCGTATGAATCAAGCTTTAATAGTTGTAGCCACCAAATCCTGTTTGACTCCTTTTTTTATCTGAAGGGGAGAGAGGGGAATCAGAAGCACAAAGAATTTTACTTTCCATACTTGCAGAAGGAATACGATCCAGTTTATACCAAATCCCAAAGCAAACAAATAATGTCAGGATTAGTGTTGGAAATCAGCTTCAGTTCCTTCAAACTTTCTAAGAAAGTGTGATATAGTGGCATGATGATCCACTTTGGTATCTCTAGTAATCTCTTCAAACAACCTTCTAAGAATTATGTTAAAGTGTGGTTAATCAATATTAAATCTTGATCATAGTCTCCTTCTTGACTCAATAAAACTTTTTGAAAAACTTATGTATATATAGTAAATAAGACTCAAAACAAATCAAATAGCATCAGCGAACCTCCCCCAAACTTAAATTACATTGTCCCCAGTGTAATCCGTCCCGGATTGGTTAGGAAAAACTAAATCATAAGTAAATAGCTTAAGAGAGAAACTCGATACCAGACTCCGTAAAAGAGTGTCGAACGATGGGAAATGGATGGTGTCGACCGATGATCATGATCCATGGTTGATCGATGTTTATTCTTCAGTGTCGATCGATGGTACACCAGGAAGTTTCTACTCTTTTTTTTTGAATACCTGTAATAATAAAATAAAATCCAAAATTAGACTAATATAATTTAAAACTAATTGAAAACCTACTAAACAGTGGGTTGCTTCCCACTCAGCGCTTGTTTATAGTCTTTAGCTTGACGTTTTGGAGTTTTGATGAGATTGGGGGCTTGCTCCATGAAAATTCCCAATATCCAATGTCTTCAGCTTCATCACCCTTTTTGTGAAAGCCTCCATAGGTTCTTCTCCATTGTCTATCATCCCATCAATAAAGAGTGCTTGAAGCTTTGCAAATGTCTGCGAGAAGCATCTGCTGCGCACTCTGTATTTCCTGACACTATCTGAGAAGTGAGGAATTAATGATAACTGAGGAAAGTCCTTGGTCCTTTTCATGTTCTTCCAATTACTTTTTTTCTTTCCCCCAGACTTTTCTGATCTCGTGATGTCTCCATCAAAAAGATTACGAAACACATCAAACTAATTCTGCTCTGATCCGTGATGAGTGTCGATCGACGCGATAGTATTGATGTTGATCGATGTTCCAATGGTTGCGTCGATCGACGCTGCGACCGATGGTCCTTGGTAAACGTCACCTTCATACTTCAATACTCTCTGAGAAACAGTTGTATGATGAAGATCATCAAATACCTCAACGTAGAGATCCAGTTGCACACTCCATCTGGTTGAATAGGAAATTCAACCTCAAAAACAGCACTGTGAAAACCAGCAGCTTCTTCTGTGCAGATAGGTGGTCGTAGATGTTCTGGGACAGCAAGATGTGAGGTTTTGGACACGTGCATTATCTCCTCAACCGGTCCTGGTTCAATCATGTAACTTGGCTGTTCTTCCAACAATGAATGTCGATCGATGTCAGCTAGGTGGTATCGATCGATGATGGGCTTTGGGTGTTGATCGATGCAGTAGGGTGGTTGTCGATCGATGATATCGGGTTGGTGTAAATTGATGCTAGCTTTTGGTGAAGTTTCCAGATCTTTTCTCGAAGTTTGTTGATCGTCATTAAGCTTCTGCTCCTATTCCTGACCCAAATCTTCATGTTGTGCTTCATCCAACTTCTTCACAATTTTCTCTATCTCCAAGAATGATTTAGATCCACAGCATGGGACTGTCGATTTCCGTTGAATAGGGAACGCAGGGTAAACCCTAGTTTTCCAGAAGTCCCGGATATCTACTAAACCACACGCCAAACAGTCAAAATACGAAGTAAATATGGAAAACAAAATAAGAATAAAAAAGAGAGCAAATAAATGTCTTATTCCGAATTTGCGTATGAGCGTTTACAACAGGATATGAGCCTAGGCTATGGGAGCTGTCGGCGAGATCTCTAGTTCTGATAACTTAAAACTGCAAAACCCTAGTTGAGTAGCAGCTCGAATAACAAAAATGGAAAGTTGCCTAAATGCTCTAAGTGCTAAGCTATGTTTGCTCTGAGGTGGAGATTTTCGTGTCCCATTTGCTTCATCACGATCGAAATCCTTATATACTCCTCCAGAGGCGGTTTTCTCTTTCCCCTTCTGCCTTTGGCCGAATTTATCGCTTCGCGGAATTTTTCTTTTTTTCCTTGATCTTCATGATTATATTCGGAAATTTAACATTTATCCTTCGATCTTGACATTTATCCCTTTGAACTTAACCTTTATTCTTTCCTGCAAAATATAAGATAAACCGTCACAAAGTTTGGGCATGATTTTGGATAAAATGGCGTGTGGGCCTTTAGCCGAGCTTTAGACCTCGTCGGGCCGTTTTCCGACTTAGATTTTTCTACGATTTTATTGAAATAACATTGCTAAGACGAAGTCGTCTAAAGTTAGGATCTTTCGTATGAAGCGTCTGTCTCTAGGTGTTTAGTTAACCGTTATCGTCTCATACGATCGACCCAATCATTTCTCGAGAAAATGAGTTCTTTCGGTAAGGTTCCAATGTCAATCCCGATCGAGACGGAACAAAGATAAGTTCGATCAAGTATCAAAAGAGGGAATTTAACGAGGATCATTTGAAACTGGATTGATTTGATCCGACTTGCTGAACCAGCGAGCCGGATTGCTCGTGCCGTCTAACTCACCCGTTTGGTGAGTTGGCCTTGTCTAACTTGCAATACGGGTGAGTTGGCCGTGTCGTGCCTTCCAACTAACCCGTATGGCGAGTTGGCCAGTCAAAATCGCCGTATGGGCGAGTTGGTTGGTCTATTCTTTCCAAATAGTCTGTATGTCAAGTTGGCCTTGTCTAACTCGCCATGTGGGCGAGTTGGTCGGTCCAGGCTACCAACTCGCCTGTATGGCGAGATAGACTACGAGCGAGTTGGTCTATCCGTGCTGACTAACTCGCCTGTTTGCGAGTTTGCCTTGTCCAACTGCCATACGTGCGAGTTGGTCGATCCAAGCTGACCAACTCGCCTGTATGGCGCGTTGGTCGATTCAGGTTTCATTTCTTTCGAGTTTTGGCCTGGAGACTTGCGTTAAGTAAATTTCGAGACTGTATTCGTATAGAAACATGTTTTTAGATGCTAATTTTGAGAATACCATTTTTGCCCCCAACAAACGCATTCTCCAGGTAGATTTGTAAACTTAATTCCGTCGTAACCGATTTTGACCCCAACAGTTAGCCCCCCAGCTCGTCAGAACTGTGAAGTTCTAGCGAGTGTTTTTAGGTATATTGGACGAATTAGGCGGAATCCGACGTCTAAAGCCTGTAGGTGAAAAATTAAATCTTTTCTTCTATAAGTATGTGGAGTGGTTTTACAAACTCTTCATTTGTATATTTCCACAAACTTTTTTAAGATTCAAAAGATTTCCTCCTTTCTTTCAAAAAAGGAAGCTATATCTTCGAGGAGAGAGGTTTCCTGAAAGTCTCGTGACAATCGTCCCGTTCCCGATGGTTCCTGCTCGCGATACAACGATGCTCTACCGATGGTGGAAGTCTCAGCCTATTCAGTCGATTCTTAGGAAGCTGAGGCGTACTGGGTTGCCAGGGGAGACGTGACCCCATACCAGGTACGTGGGACTTGCCTTGGTTTCGTGCCAACCCCGTAGAGGGTTGTCCCAGCAAAAACTGTCCAAATGGGCTTGATGCCATCCGGAGCCATTGCCGAGTTCCTGACTCGGTCGAGTTTCGTCTTCCAGAGGCAGGAGAGGTTGCTGAGTTCCTACCCGATGGTTAATTTACGTGTTACAAGGTGTTCCTTACACAATGCCATTTGTGGTTTCCTATTCCGGAGGTTATAGTGCGACTTCTCAATTTTCTAAGATATCAATTGGTCAAATAAACCCGTGTGGCTTGCAGAACATTGTCGGGATTCTTGTGCTGAGTTATGAGTTGGGGATAACCCTCGATGCCAAACATCTTGATGCCTTTCTTAAACCAGTCCGGAAATCGTCAATAATTCAGTTGAGGCCCCGGGCGGGGATGACGATCATAAGTGAATTTGTGTCAAGCTACCATGAATGGCAGAAGCACTTCTTTTTCGTCCGTGTTGACGATGCGTCCGTAGAGGAAAACGGCCTCTCCGTCTTTAGGACCAGATGGGGTTTGAAAGGTATCTACGATCAAGTGTGGACCTTTTCTCTTTTCTTTTGTTTCGGCGGAGTTTGATCTTTGATACATTTTGTATATATTTTATTTTCAGAGACCAATCTTTTCCCGTATAGTCCGGAAGGTTTGGATACCATTCGGGATTTGTTTCACGGTCGCCCGTGTTTTTGGGCAACTTTCAACCCCAAGAGGGTTCGTCATGCTGTCGCTCTCCACCATTCTCGATGTCAGCCAGACCTGCCGGTTGAAGAAGGATCGGAGGCGTCCATGGATGGATTTTTTCCATGCGTGGTTCGCCCGAGAGAAAAAAGACCGAAGACTCGGAAGGACAAAACACTTTGTCGTTGAAGATGAAGCGGCTAACGAGCGGTGCTCCTCCGAAAATATACTGAGAGAATATCTAAATAGTTAGGTAGATGGGGACAGTGGCGGTCGGGTGATTCTGACGAGCCGCTTGGTTTTGACTATCCTCCGGCCGCAGGTAGATCCAGTGAGACCCCAGAGTTTACCAAGGCGTCGAGGATGGTCAACAGGGTAAGTTCTTGCCATTTTCTTTTGAGGTTGAGCGTTTCTGACTTTGAGATACTTGGCAGGGCCTCCTTATGATGAACCGAGCACTTTGCGCGAGCTGGCAGGAAGCACGTATGGCCCAGTTTAAGGCTGAGGCAACCAACAATGAGATTGCTCGCCTGGGAGATGAGTTGTAAAGTTCTCGTCGTTGTGAGAGGGATTCGGTCGCGATTGAGGTTCGTCGCGCTTACAAGCGAGGGAAGAGGGAAATGGACGAAGTCATGAGGACTCGTCGTGTTCTCGTATCAATTTGAGGAACTTACGAGAGGTTATAAGGACTTTGGAGACTATCACGAGTCGCGGTGCTGTGGGCGGACTATATCTCACGCAGATTCCTGGTTATTCGTTTGATGTCGAGTATGCAAGGCAGACCAGGCGTATGAACGAGAGGGATTGGGAATTTGCGATTTCTCAGACCGAAGTGAGGATTTGGGAACAATGGGAACCGATTCTTGTTTCTCATGACAAAGTTGAGGCCGAGGTGGGGAATGTCGATGAGATAGGCGATGTAAATCAGCCGACGGCTCCTCTGGGTGTCAATGACTACTCGCTCGAGAGACCTATGACCGGGTGTTTTGTTCTTGATGAGTAATTGCGAGGTTGCGACTGATTCGGGAATGCCCTCTTCATGTTTTCGTCTTGTTTGTTTGCCGGCCGAATGTTGCCGTATATAGCTGATCTGGCCGAGTGTGGCCTTGAATCTATATATATTTTCTAACTTTTATTCGACTAGTGCTTGTTTATGATGAATGGATGTTTTTAGATATTTGAACATTGTCCAGTGTAGAAATAAAACTTGAGTTGTCATCTCGACCTCTATCTTTTTTTGCGGATCGCCCTGTTCGTTGTTCGTGCGAGATGTTCGAGGAGTTTTGAAAGTTTCGGGAACGTTTAGATACAGACGAAGAGACATGCTTTTAGGATCTCATATCTTTTCGATATCATGTCTTTAGACGTTAGAGACCAGTGTGCTGGGATTAGGGCAAGACCTAGGTTTACTTTCGGTTGGAGGCTTTTTGATGACTAATCAGATTTTTTTTTTGCATGTTTCGATTTCGACCTGACTCCGTTCCGATTTAAAGTCCGCGATAGGTTCTTCGGCTTATACGACTTGTCTGGTCGGAGTCGAGCATCTCTCAACGGAGAATTTTTAAGTCTCCCAAAAGTGTTGACCAAAATTTTAGATTTCTTTTGTAGCGTGTTGTTTATCCTAGTCTGATGTGAGAGGATATGTCCTTAAGACGGACCTTGGTGCGTTTGTTTAAGATGACTAGGGTGCTCGAAGTGGCCTTGTCCAACTCGTCGATTCCGTCGTAACCAATTTTGACCCCAACAGTGTCGATCGATGTTGAGGTCTTAACGTCGGTCGACCTGGAAGTCCTAGTGTCGATCAATGCTGAAGTTGGATCACTTAAATTGGCTTCTTCTACTCTGCTCAGATCTTCATCCATCTTCTTCTTCTTCTTCCTCTACCATATATCTCAGCATAGCTTCCATCTCGATCTATATATTTTC
The DNA here is from genome assembly GCA_905132885.1 of Moricandia moricandioides. Lineage (NCBI taxonomy): Eukaryota > Viridiplantae > Streptophyta > Magnoliopsida > Brassicales > Brassicaceae > Moricandia > Moricandia moricandioides. The sequence continues at coordinate 60,708 of CAJHQQ010002041.1, forward strand.
TTCAGTATCATAGAGAAATTTGGTGAGGAAGGCATTCATGATGTCATTCCAGGTAGTGAGAGATCATGGTGGCAACCTCTTGAACCAACATGCTGCTTCTCCAACAAGAGAGTATGGGAATAGTTTGCAGAAATAGTAATCTTCAGGGACTCCATTGCACTTAATGGTCGACGCTAAATCATTGAATGATTCAAGGTGGTTACTAGGACATTCATGAGGAAGACCATGAAAAGGATGCTGACCCACAAGAGAGATATATGTAGGATTCAGCTTGACGTGGGTGTGTTTATATATTCTAATAGCGTATAAATATCCTAAAAAAATAACAATCAAATTAAATCTTAATCCTAACACACAAAATAATAATAATACTCTTGTCAAGAGAGATCGAATGTAGTACTTAAGGATCGAATCCACAAAGAACAATGGCACACAATAGATTTCGTATTTCTAAAGGCTAAGCTAGGTAACTATGTATATTGGTAACAAGTAATCAAGTCAAGGAAATATTCCTTATTAGAAGGTATAGATGCAATATGGAAATATACTAGTAATGTAAATATAGAAATATGCTACTAATGTAAATATGAAAATATGCTAGTAATGTAAATATGGAAATATGCTAGATCTAGGGTTTCAGACAAGTGGATTGATTATAGTAGATAGAATTTAAATGTATATAATGATGGAACTCGAAATCTAATGTAAAAGTCATGAGCTCTCACATGCGCGCCTAATCTATTGACTAAGTCCAATGTCTCAGCTCTCGCTTGTTGACATGGAATGACCGTCGATCGATGGCAATGATCCTGCATCGATTGATGGTTTCTTGAGTCAAGCGTTATGACCTAGTTCGATAAGTTCACTAGATTGACTAAATCAACTCTCGTTTGTTTCTAGCAACCTAGCTCAATAGAATAGATTCCGGTAGTAGACCATGCTCTCGCTTGCGCCTAACTATCCTATTATCAAGGTTCTAGTTAGCTACTCTAGAACACAAGCAATAAACACAATTCTATTAATAGATCTAATAATGACCTTAACAATTCTATTGTTTGGCTAATCCATCAATACCATTGATAAACCCTAAACCTAGTTGATGACTACTCATACATAATTGAAGTAAGAATAGTAATCTGAATAAAATGCATAGAGAAAATATTGGGGTTTCAAAGCCCACTTAGCACCCCTAATACTAGCATACTCACAAGCACCCTCACAAGCACTTGCCCCCTTTTCTTGTTCAATACATAAAGCATAATATAAAACCCTAAAGTCCAAGTCAAAACTCGTCCAAGGGTAATCTTGTAATATTGTGTCATGTCTCTAACTTGGGCTTGAAAGTCGGCTGTCTTCGAATTGGACATCGATCGATGGCGGATGTGCAATATCGATCGATCTTGTTCATGTAACATTGGTCGATGCCTACGTTGTATCGTCGATCGATGGTAATCTTGTACTTTGATTCTCTTCAATGGTCAGCTACGGATTATTCCTCTCCATATGCTCCAAAAGCTCCAAGTATCTCCATATATCTCAAAAACGTACCTTGACCTGTAAAGACCTCAAAAAATAGCCTAGACACACATAAATAGAGTCTATAACATGGTCTAAAACTGATAATAAATAGGCTATATCAACTCCCCCAGACTTAACCTTTTGCTTGTCCTCAAGCTGACAAGCCTGTGAAAGATGTTTTGAAAAGCGAAGACTCACATATTGTCTAAGTATAAATGTCACATTGCTTTATTGCAACCACATCCTATCAAGCCAATCACAGAGAAACTTTATATACCCTATCCTAGTATAGCAACCAAATCCATTCTACCAACAACATAGCGAATACTAGTCTGACTCTCCCATTCACTGATTTCATTTCTTTGCATAAAAATAAAGTGCAGACTTTACCTTGGGAGTATCAATCAAGGGACACATGGACTCTTACCTATGCAAGTATCTAAACACACAAGTAACCTTCTATGATTTCTTTCCTCTCTCTCTTCTGACTTCTTCTCATTCAATGTCTCCCTTGTTTTGAAGGTATCATTTTATTTTTTTAATTGACTGAGATATTTGGATAGGCTACCGTGAATCAAGCCCTAATGGTTTTAGCCACCAGATCCTATTCACTTCTTTTTGACCTTTATCTCTTTCTAGGATCATATAAATCAAGCTTTAATGGTTGTAGTGTCTCACATTTCCTCTCGTTGCTGAGAAACATCTTCCTTCATCAGGCACTGAGAAAAAACAATATCAGAGAACCTTTCTTCTACACACATCTGAAAAGTATCCATGCCTTACTTCATCTCATCCATGCGTGTAGTCAAATTCGTGAGGCATTTATCAATAGGATAGTAGACATCATCAAGCCTCATATAGAGATCATCCAGTGACATCTCTTGAGCTTTGTAGATCTCATGCAAAATATCATCAATCTCTGCTCTGCTGTATGTCTCCTGCTTTTGCTCCATGTTGTCGATCGATGCTGGGACCTGTGTTGTCCTTTGTTGCTCCTGGTACTCTTTTGCATGCAGCTGAAAAACAAAGAAAAAATAAAAATCAGTAACCTTGAAAGTAACAAACCTAGACTAAGTCTTAGAAAATAAATCTAATGGCGATCAATGTTCTCTGGAAACGGTGCCAAATTTGACGTGGTTGTGTTTATATGTTCTAATAAGGTATAAATATCATAAACAAACAGCTGTCAAATTAACCTTTAATCTTAACACACAAAATAATAATCTCTTGTCAAGAGTAATACTTAGGGATCAAATCCACAGAGAACAATGACACATAATTGATTTCTTATTTCTAAGGGAAGACGACCTATTTCCACACCATAACTATCGTATAGTAATAAATGTACACAATCTTTCATCCTCTTCCTAATTGCACATCAGTTAAGTATAACAACCTATATCCACATACGATAAAAGTTCGAAACCCGTTTCCCCACAGAACTTTGAATGTGAACTAATACCGACATTTAGTGGTTTAAAGTTGGTTAATCTTATGTATTTTTAAACTTAACCAATAACTAAAACCAAAACGACCCGATTATGACCCGATTAGAGAATATAAACCGGATTTAATCTACCTAACACAATTGGATCTTTGTCTCTCGCCCTCTCTCTTGTTTCTCTGTCTCTCTTTGTGTCTCTCTCTCTCTGTTGCTCTCTTTTTTTTATCTATCTCTCTGTCTCTAGCCCTCTCTATTTGTTTCTCTATCTCTATGTCTCTCGCCCTCTCTCTTGTTTCTCTATCTCTCTCTGTCTCTATGTTTCTTTGTGTCTCTCTGTCTCTTTTTCTCTATGTCATTTGTCTCTCATTCGTTTTTGATATGACTCTCTCAGGAATTGACTTTGTGTCTCTCTGTCTCTCTTTCTCTATAATTCTCCACACCAACATCTCTTTGGCACACCAACGCGACCTCTTGCCCGACTGCTAGAGACACCTTCGAATTTCCAGATTCATTACTCATACTCCCTAGGTTTCTCTATGTGAAAAATGAAATCTGTTTTCTGGATTTTAGTTTTAGGGTTCTAAAACTTAAAATTGATTTTGGGGTTTTTAAAAGGGTTTTGGGTCGGGTTAAAATTGATCTCTAATCGGATCTTTATTTGGGTTGGGTTGTACCAATGTCAGCTGATACCGACTGTTCTACCATCAGTTCATCTCATAAACCATTAAAACCAAGCGAAATCTTGGTCTGTGTGGAAACGGGTTTCGAATTTTTATCGTGTGTGGATATAGGTTGTTATACTTAACTGATGTGCAATTAGGAAGAGGCCGAAACATTGTGTATATTTATTACTATATGATAGTTATGGTGTTGAAATAGGTCGTCTTCCCTATTTCTAAAGGCTAAGCTAGTTAACTATATATATTGGTAGCAAGTAATCAGGTCAAGAAAAGATATAGATGTAATATGGAAATATGAAAATAATGTAAATATGGAAATATGCTAGCAATGTAAATATAGAAATATGCTAGTAATGTAAATATGAAAATATGCTAGATCTAGGGTTTCAAACAATTGGATTATATTAGATAGAAGTTAAAGGTATTTAGTCATGGAAATCGAAATCTAATGTAAAAGACACGAGCTCTCGCATGCGCGCCTAATCTATTGACTAAGTCCAATGTCTTAGTTCTCGCTTGTTGACACGGATGACCATCGATTGATGGCAATTATTCTGCGTCGATTGATGGTTTCTTGAGTCAAGCGTTATGAGCTAGTTCGAAAAGTTCCCTAGATTGACTAAATCAACTTTCGTTTGTTTCTAGCAACCTAGCTCAACAAAATAGATTCCGGTAGTAGACCATGCTCTCACTTGCGCCTAACTATCCTATTATCAGATTCTTGTTAGCTACTCTAGAACAAAAGCAATAAACACAATTTTATTAATAGATCTAATAATGACCATAACAATTCTATTATTTGGCTAATCCTTCAGTACCATTGATAAACCATAAACCTAGTTGATGACTACTGAGACATAATTGAAATAAGGATAGTAATCTGAATAAAATGCATAGATATAATATTGGGGTTTCAAAGCACACTTAGAACACTTAGCACCCCTAATACTAGCACACTCACAAGCACCCTCACAAGAACTTGCCCCCTTTTCTGGTGCAATACATAAAGTATAAATATAAAACCCTAAAGTCTAGGTCAAAACTCGTCCAAGGGTAATCTTGTGTCATTTCTCTAACTTGGGCTTGATAATCGGCTATCTGTGAATTGGACATCGATCGATGGCGGATGTGCAACATCGATCGATCTTGGCATTTAACATCGGTCGACACCTATGTTGTATCGTCTATCGATGGTAATATCGTTGTACAGTATGTACCTGAAACACAAGAAATTTTTTATATAAGTAAACTAATATAGAAAAACACCTAGACTAAACAAAAAAAATTGAGTTTAATGGCGAATCCTAGATCCCCGGCAACGGCGCCAAATTTGACATGGAATGTGTTTATTTTTCTAGCAGGCTATAAATATCCTAAAAATTAATTATAAAAGTAACCCTTAATCCTAACACACAAAACAATACTCTTGTCAATAGAGATCAAATGTAGTACTTAGGGATCAAATCCACAGAGAACAATCACACACAACAGATTTCTTATTTCTAAAAATTAAGCTAGGTGATTATATATATTGGTAAAAAATAATCAGTTTAAGGAAATATTCCTTATTAGAAGTTGTAGGTGCAATATGAAAATATGCTAGTAATGTAAATATGCTAATAATCTAACTAGATGTAAATGTAAATATGTTAGATTTAGGGTTTCAAGCTTCATGAATTATAGGGAATAAGATGCACGTATATGTAAATATCTAGAACTCAAATATTAACTATTCTGACCCTTTTAATTCCAACTATCGTATGCGAGAAAAAGGAAAGACCATCGATCGATGACTAAGCCTGATGTCGATCGACGATGAAATATGAAGGAAGCGTGAAAAAAAAAATTAATATGTTAACCAAGCTAATTAGACCAGCTTTCGAATGCGCCTAACAACCTAGTTCAATGGAGTCTATTCTGGCACATAACCTACTCTCGTAGTCGTCCATGTCCTACTTTCGAGATCCTAGTTAGCTACTCTAGATGTAAGCAATAAGCACAACTCAATTAATATATATTAACTTAAGCTAGCAATCCTACTTTTGGGCTAATCCATGTATGCTATCATTCAACCCTAAATCTAATTGGTAACTAATCAGACTTAATCAAAGTAAGAATAATAATCTAAATATAATGCATAGATAAAATATTGGGGTTCCAATACAAATATCCCAAAGGAGTTATGAATCTTCTCCCCTAAAAAAATCCTAAAACTACAATGGAATGCTGGTGCAGACACACACTTGCCACACACCTTGGGACCCACTTTTCTGGTGTAATACTTAAAGTATAATATATAAAACCCTAAAGTCTAGGTCAAAAATCGTCCAAAGGTAATCTTGTAATATTGTGTCTTGTCTCTAACTTGGGCTTGAAATCGGCTGTCTGTGATTTAGTCATCGATCGAAGGCAGATGTGCAACATTGATCGATCTTGGTCATGTAACGGCGGTCGATACTAAGGTAGTGTCGTCGATCGACGACAATCTTGTACTTCGACTCTCCCAATGATCAGCTACATATTATTCTCCCTTAAAAGCTCCAAAAGCTCCAAGTATCTTCATATATCTCCAAAACGTACTTGGACCTGTAAAGACCTTAAAACATAGCCTAGACACACATAATATACCCTAGATAGAGCCCATAATATGGCCTAAAACTGGTAATAAATAGGCTATATCAATAAACTTGTCTTTATTTGTTAAACCATTCAATAATCTTCCTTAGGATCTAATTAATCAATAGCAACAATGCATATTTCCTTTGTTCCTTAAAAACATCATTCATAGATTCAACAGTGTTGGTTGTATCTACGATGTACCTTGCTCCTACACATTTACATCTTGCCAATTTGATCTCATGAACGCTCTCATCCAGATAGTCAGCGTTCTGAGGATACCTTCTCCTAAATTCATTATATTTTCTTCTAAACTCTCTCTGTGTGTGTAAATATCATCATTTGTATTGAACTTATCGGAAACCACATTTATCCTAACTTGCTGCATGCTCCTTCCACATTATTAGACACGTGATATATGCAATTTCCATGGATCGCCAATGGGTAGACCTCGTGTCCTGTCTTGATGATGCTTTGGTTTCCATCAGTACAAAATACAAGTCGAGGATCATCTAGTATCAAGGTTTTTAATATAGTCAAAACCACCTAAAACTTGCATTTTTCTCACCATCTACTACAACAAAAGCGAGGGGATAATGATGATGATCTCGATCTTGGGCAGTGGCAAGAAGAAGCAACCTTTTATTCACCCCCTTCAGGTGAGTTTCCATAATTATCACTTCTGCATGGACTTAAACCCTTCAATGCAAGCTCCGAGCGCGAAGAACATATACCTAAACTGGTTCTTCTCATCCACTACTAAGCTCATAACAATACCAGAATTTAACCTTTCTAACATGTACAAGTAAGATGCTAGTCTAGCAAAACTCTATGTTGGGTTACCATGCACATTGCTCACAGCTTGCTATTTTCCTCTCCAAGTTGTAGAGTACGAAACTGTAACACCCATCTATGGTGAACCAAATCTATGAGATCCTTTGGTGCCGAGTCTTGTATTTTCAGGATAATCAGCGTGCATCACAGATCCGATGAAGCATTGTGTGCCTCTTTCCCCTTCTTGGTTGCACTTTCACTTATTCGAGAGCAAGTATGCATCTTCCGATATGTCCTTTGATAGGTCCTAATATTTACTTGTTTTAGACCATATTATATGCCATATTTGGAGTCTGTTATGTGTGTCAAGGATATTTTTAAAGAGTATTTTCAGGTCCATGTTCATTTTGGAGCATCGTAGAGATTATGAGACTTTTTGGAGCTCAAAGAGAGAGGAACCCCGTAGCTGGTCAAATCAGCAAAGTACGAGCAGAGCATGGAGTCGATCGAAAATGCACTCTTGTCATGGATCGACGGTCAATGTGCAGTATCCCAATTCGTTAAGTACCCGACTTGAAGCCCAAGTCATGGAAATTATAAGATTCCCTTGACAAATTTTACATAGTTTATATTGTCTTTGCCACTGTTTTATGCAAAGAGGGAACGACTTAAGCGGATTTTACAGATATAGTATTTTTTGGGGAGAAGATCAAGACTTATTTCAAGCTTTGTATTGGAACCCCAATTTCTATACTATTATTATTCTTATGCATTATTCTATGATTATGATTATGTTCTGCTTAGCCATGCATGAGTAGTAACCTTGCTAGATTTAGGTTTTATTAATGGTTTATTAATGGTTTTGACGGTTTAGCCAAACAATAGAATTCCTAGTGTTATTATTAGATCTATCAATAGAATCTAATCTATTAAAATAGAGTCCTATTTTTATCTACTGATAAAAAGTCATTGGACCATTTCATTAGTAATTTTAATTATATTAAAAATAATATTTATATATCATTTGAATAAAATATACTATCACACATAAGAATATTCTACTATAACAATATTTATTTTTGAATATTAACTATTTTATTTTAAAAAATCTTATAAATATTTTGATCATCAATTTTAAATAATTCATTAAATTTGTAATTATTATTAAAATATTAGAATTTAGTATTATTTAAATTTAAATAAAGAACAAATATTTTTATTATACAGTAATTTAATTTATAATGTTAAATTATAAAGTTAGAAATATAAATTAAGTTAAATAAAAATAAGTTCTACAAGATTAAAAATTATATTATATGATTATATATATTTTTAGTTTAGAGTTGATGGTTAATGTTTGTAAATTAAATAAAAGTAATGTAGCTAATTTAAATTAAAAATATTTAAACTAAATTTTGATCAATGAGAATTATAAACAAAATTTATTTCATTTCATTAGAAAACATCAAAATTTTTTAAAAAATGGTTAAATAGATAAATTATTCTATTGTAATTCTTATATTATTAAGTTTATTTTATTTTTTTTAAGAAACTATTAAAATACAAATAAATTATATATTAATATCTATTGTTTCATAAAAGTAAAAAAAATATGAATAAAATTATATATAATTTAATATTAATAATATTAAATAATAAATATTAAGCTACATAATACAAAACACCAAATAATAATAAATAGTTTATGAAATTATCATAAAATTTAAATATAAATATCCACGTGGACGCGCTGATTAAAATCTAGTTGTGCTTATTGCTTGTATTCTAGATTAGCTAACTGGAACCAAGATATTATGATAATTGATATTTTGAGAGTAAGATAGTTACCTAAACAGATCATGTTGAGCTTAAGTAACTAAGGACAATCGAGAGATATGTTTTGTAATTTTAAGTGAACCAATAGAATCTGGTCGTTTTATGCTTGCCTAAGAAAGCCACTGATCGATGTTGTTTTCATATCATCGATGGACGCTCATTCCGAATTTGCACACGCAAGTTTGTAGACTCTGAGCTTAGCCATAGATAGATATAATTTTATATCTTTACTAATTGAATTCATATACTTTTATTGAAAACCTCTCGGTTTTTATCAATTATAATTCACTACCTGAATACCCTAGATCTTGCTACTTCCCTTAATTGTTTACAAACCAACTCATTCTTGATTTACCATTTCTTAATGTCTTATTAATTGCCTAGCATAACTAAGTTAATTATAAAACCTATTGTGTGCCCTCGCTCTCTGTGGATTTGATCCCTAAAGTACTACAGCTGAATCTCTTATTTGAGAGAGTAATTAGTAGCTCTAGGGTAATTTGAGCACGTATCAAATTTGGCGACGTTGTAGGAGAGCAAGAATCACCATTAGATTTTGTTTTGCAAGTTTTATGTAGGCTTTCTTTTTAGTTTACTTACATAATTTTTTTCTTTTGTCTTTCAGGTGCATGCACAACAGTCCCAGAATCAAAAAGGAAAAAGACTTAATTTTCTCTGACCCAATAACCATCGAACGTAGCATTCACAAGGAGAAGAACAAGCATCGATTGACGCCAACACTTCTAGGTTGATTGACACTTATTTTTTAGGATCGCCAGACGCCAACACTAACCAAGTATCAGATGGAAGAAGTAAAAGCCAAGTTGGATGGTGCTCAGAGGTTTATGAGGAAACAAGTTAGCTTCGGAAAAGGTGTAGAAGCTATAGAATCTGACAATGAGAAAGGTGAAGAAGAAGAAGATTTGAAATTTGTTGGTGGAAATGGATTACAGATATATGGGAACCAGAGCAACAAAAACTCTTCTGGCAATGGTCAGAGGAGTGGCTACAACCAAGAATCATAATAGCAGAGACCCTACGACAATAACATGACCAATGGAGCCTCCTACAATCAGAACACCCCATGAGATATCCATGAGAACAAGATTGAAGCCATGATTGATAAGGTTATGGAGGGACAACAGAATATGACAGTGAATTTCAATGGGAAGATTGATGTTATCTATGTTATTCTCAACACTAAATTTGAATCTCTCAACACCCATGTGAAGAAGCTAGAGAATCAAGTGGTTCAAACCAATGAAGCTGTGAGGAGACAAGAAGCTTTGATCAAGGAAAAGATTGAGGCTGGATAGAAGCACCACGTCAGTGCCATCATAGATGATAACTTTTGGCAAGTTTTGGAAAAAAATAGGCATCAAAAGGAAGATATTCGTAAGAATTCCCTTCCATGTTCGATCGATAACCACAACTAACCATCGATCGATTGTACCTGGAGAATACTAGCATGAAAAGATGAACATCGATTGACAGTAAGACCCTACCATCAATCAAAATAGAAGAATATTGGTTGCCAAGCATAGACCTGAGTCTTTTATATACTTATAAACACTCAAATCCCACCCTACCTAAACCCAAACAGACATATAAACCAGTTCGTATGGTAATTGAAAAATCTATTTCAAAACATCCTAGAAGAAATAAGAAGATCCTTAAGAATCTTAGAAGGGACGTCAATGAGAAAGAGATGGACAACTTTAATAAGAGAGTCCATAGAATCTATTTAGAAACCCCATTTGAGAAAGCTTATTACACTCACAGATTGTGGATGTTCTTAGGAGAAACTAAAGAGACTGACGAGGACACTGAAAAAATGCTCAATCATCTGAGGGAGGAGATAAAGCAGAGGGTTAGGTTGAAGAAGAGAAGCGACCTTGGAAAGTTTGTGGTTCCCTGCAACATCAAGGGACATAACTACCCTCATGAACTATATGACACAAGTTCGTCAGTAACCATTATGACAAGAACCATGGCCACGGTAGAAGCAGTATGCGACATGAAGACAAACATGTTGTATTTATCTCTTATTGATCAAAATCATTACTATGAACCTGTTCAAACTAGAAGCAAGACTGCTCTCATTGATTTGGTTCATGAACCAGGACTTGTGGCCACGTGTTTCTGCAATTTTGAGTGAGAGAAAGAGTCTGATGATGGAGCACTGATCGACACCCAACCCAATACACCGATCGACATTGTTCACAAACAATCGATCGACATCCACCCTTTGACATCGATCGATGACAACCCTCATGATAGTACTACCCAGATTACAACGAGTCTTATTAGGAAGAAGAATAAATCGAGTACCATGCTGTTTCACCAGAGGAATCTGGAAATTTCAGAGGATCCGATGAAACTTAGTTTCCGACATCGATCGACGGTGAACCTATGCCATTGATCGACGCTAATGCAGAAGAAGGGTACGAATCTTAAAGGGATCCAGCTAGAAGAAGATTTCGCTGGGAAACAATAGATGAGTATGGAGTTTATAGATATGAAGATGGCAATACACGAACTATATATATGGCAGAATCTCCAACTTTTCAAAGGAAGGTATCAGGGATATTCTTCAGAATACAACCATTAGTGGACATACTCATCTTTGTTTGCTAAAGTATGGAGATAAATTGATTATGACCATGCTAGAGACAGAAGCATACTGCAGAGTAGAAGTAGATAACATGTCACAAGAAATCTACAGAGCTCGAAAGATGTTGATGGATGATTATTACAAGTGGAATGATGATATCTATTACCGATTCAACAACAATATTAACTAGTTAACTACGTGCATGGAGGAGATGAAGCAAAATATGGATTCTAGTCATCAGATGATTCAAAGACATCAAAAAAATGGAGCAGACGAAGCACCATCGATCGACATACGTGCTCGACCATCGATCGACATACGTGCTCGACCATCGATCGCCGCTTCACACGGACCGTTTAGACAGAGGCTAGTAACCGAAAATCTGCTAGAAGATAAACTTGTGGAGTCTATGTATCTCAAAACAAGATGATGGAAGATATCTTCAGGAGATTGGATGACATATATATACCCACCAGAAAGCAGGATTGGCTTGTAACACAAACGCATTGACAACCTCAGGATAATATGAGTCAAATTGAGATCACCAATGAGAACATGGACAACCAAAGAACCAGAGGTGAAGAAGCCATTAGAATTTTCATTGGTACCTGGTTCCATATGAGCAAAGAAGATGTGGACATTTGTTTTCCAAAAAATGATAATCTACCCCCCCCCCCCCACCCCCACCCATCCTAGTCCAAACACTGCTAAACGTCAAGCTAAAGACTATAACCAGACGCTGAATGGGAGGTAACCCACTATTAGATATGTTTTCAATTCATTTTATTTTCATGATTTTATTAATTTTTGTTTGTTCTTTATTTGCACTGAAAAAAACCCCAGGAAGATCCAAAACCACCATCGGTCGACGACAAAGCAAAACCATCGGTCGATACCGATCCCATCGGTCGACACTCATTACAGAGTCTGATATTGAGTTTTTCTTCCTTAAACTTTTTACTGATGATTTAATTTTCCCACTTAACCGAGACGAGATAACATTGGGGATAGTGTTATTTAAGTCTGGGGGATGTTTACTGATATTTTTTCTATTTTTAGTTTTATTCCTATGTGTTTTATAAAGTTTTAATAAGTTAAGAAATAGATTATGATCAATTTAAAATTTTACTTATATCTAACAATTCTATAGCACCATTCTAGATTTGTTGATTGCTGAGAGTACTAGAGATACCAAAGTGGATCATTCTGCCACTATATCATAGTTATTGAGAAAGTTTGAAGGAACTGAAGCTAACATCAAACCTAATACTGACTTATTTTCTTGCTCTAGGGTTTGGCATACATTTGATCGGATTTCTCTTGCAAGTCTGGAAGGTAAAATCTGTGTGCTTCTGATTCCGTTCTCTTTCTCTCTCTGGCATCTATAAAAATAAAAGATTGAGATGATTTTCTGAAAGATGCAGAGGGGTAGGTAAATTACTTGTGACCCCATTATTATAATCAAAAAGGAATGACCACACACTGTGGAAGCGAGGGATAGATAAATTACTTGTGGCCCCATTATTTGCCTACACTTTGTAAAAAAGAAAGAAAAAGAAAGATGAACATGATGGACTATATCAGCATTATTGATTCATTCGACTTATAAAAAGAATATAAAGATATTCAGAGGATAGAGAAAAATGGAAAAAATGATCAGAGAAGACTACATGTGTGTTCAGATACTCAAATACTTGCAAGGGTAAGAGTCCATGTGTCTTTTGATCGATTCTCCAAAGGTAAAGCATGCACTTTTATTTTATGCAAGAAATGAGGTTATTAAAAGGGTGAGCCAGACTAGTATTTTCTAAGTTTTTGGTAGAATGAATTTGGTTGATATACTAGGATAAAAATATATAAAGTTTCTCTAACAATGACATTTGTTTGATGTGGTTGCAACATAGTAAATGTGATAATGATAAGCTAGAAAATTCTGTGAGTCCCTGTGTTTTCAAACCTCTTACACAGATTTACCCTTGTTTTGCTTGAGGACAAGCAAAATATTAAGTTTGGGGGAGTTGATAGGTCCTAATATTTACCTGTTTTAGACCATATTATAAGCCCTATTTGGAGTCTGTTATCTGTGTCTAGGATATGTTTTAGATTATTTTCAGGTCAATGTGCATTTGGAGCATTGTAGAGATTATGAGGCTTTCTGGAGCTTAAAGAGAGCGAGAGAGAGAGAGAGAGAGAGAGAGAGAGAGAGAGAGAGAGAGAGAGAGAGAGAGAGAGAGAGAGAGAGAGAGAGAGAGAGAGAAACCGCGTAGCTGGTCAAAACAGAAAAGTACGAGTCGAAGCAGAGCATTGCGTCGATCGATGAA
>CAJHQQ010002042.1:0-74489 GCA_905132885.1 Moricandia moricandioides
AAAATCAGTAACTTGAAAGTATAACAAACCTAGACTAAACCCTAAAAATTAAATCCAGTGGTGATCAATGTTCCCCGGCAACAACGCTAAATTTGACATGTGATGTGTTTACTGTTCTAGCATGGTATAAATATCCTAAACAATTAACTATCAAATTAACCCTTAATTCGAACACAAAACAATACTCTTGCCAAGAGAGATCAAGTGTAGTACTCAGGGATCAAATCCACAGAGAACAATGGCACACAATTATTCCTAAGGTTAAGCTAAATGATTATATATATATATATATATATATATATATATATATATTGGCAACAAGTAATCAGTGTAAGGAAATGTTCCTTATTAGAGAGTGTAGATGCAATATGAAAATATGTTAATATTATAAATATGGAAATATTCTAATAATTTAATATGGAAATATGTTAGATCTAGGTTTCCGGCAAGTGGATTATAGGGATAGAAGCTTAGGGTATTAATCATAGAACTCAATATCTAATGTAAAAGATGACCATCTCTCGCTGCGAGTTTAATTATTGACTATGTCCAATGTCCCAGCTCTCGCTTGTTCACACGGAATGACCATCGATCGATGGCAATGATCCTGCGTTGATCGATGGTTTCTTGAGTCAAGCTTCATGACTTAATTTAATAAGTTCACTAGATTAACTAAATCAATTCTCGTTTTTTTCTAGCAACCTAGCTCAACAAGATTAATTTCGGTAGTAGACCATGCTCTCGCTTGCGCCTAACTATCGTATTACAGGGTTCTAGTTAGATACTCTAGAACACAACCAATAAACACAATTCTATTGATAGATCGAATAATAACCCTAACAATTCTATTGTTTGGCTAATCTATCAATACCATTAATAATCCCTAAATATAGTTGATAACTACGCAGACATAATCAAAGTAAGAACAATAATCAGAATATAATGCATTGATAAAACAATGGGTTCCAATACAAATCTCTCTAAGGAGTTCCGAATCTTCTCCCTAAATAGAATACTAAAGAACCTAGCACCATACATCTTCGTACGTATGCATACGTATATCTCTCTCTCCTCTCAAACATAAAGTAAAAATATAAAACCCTAAAATGTATGTCAAAACTCGTCCAGGGGTAAACTTGGAATCTTGTGTCTTGTCTCTAACTTGGGCTTGAAATCGGCTGTCTGTGAATTGGTTACCGCTCTATGGCATGTAGTCAACATCGATTGATCTCAGTGATGTAACATCGGTCGATCTCAAGATAGTGCCGTCGATCGACGACAGTCTTGTACTTCGACCTTCTTAAAGATCAGCTACGGATTTTTTCCTCTAAATACTCCAAAAGCTCCAAGTATCTCCATATATCTCCAAAACGTACCTGGATCTTTAAAGACCTTAAAACATAGCCTAGACACACATAATATACCTTAAATAGATTCTATAACATGACCTAAAACTGGTAATAAATAGGCTATATCAGTAAGCGTATTCCTTCATTGTGCTTTGTGAAGAGTCGACCCTCTGAGATTTAATTCTTATATTTTTAAGGATGTTTCGAATAGCTCTAGGAGCTCAGTTACGATGTTTTCCTTGAATGCCCCTTTTATGAGTAAAATGTTGCAGGCTTAAAGTGAATTGTATAACATATAGAACTTGGTCAATTTTTCAACAAGTTCAAGTTTTTTGTTAACATTTGGTTGTTAGGACTGATTTTTGTTGTGAAGACTTTGTTTTACGATTTCCATTCATGGGTTATACGATAATTATTTGGTAATGTCACTTGGCATTTTTAGACGAATCGCGGATCGCCGTTTTTCCGTATAGTGATTGGATGGAGCGGTGGTCGCTCAAATGTTCTGGCTTGGCATGAAGACTGTGTTCAGCCGCATAGCCGATGACGTTTCTGGTCAAGGATTAGACCGTGGCACTTTCGTGTTTACATTAAGGTCAAGTTAGTTTATAACAGTCCTTAAAGGCGATGTCGAATTCTGGTTCGGGCTTTAACGGGAAGACGTAACTGGCCGAGGGCCAAAGAACGTTTGTCAAGATTGATAGGCCAAGTACGCCAGAATTTTCCGCGTTAAGATGGCCGATGGTGGTAGAGAAAAAATTTCCACTTTAGGTTTTCAGTTATACGATGAATGTTTCGTATAATGCTTCCTTTACTCATATGACAATGTTTCGTTTTTGTCCGAGGAAGATGAAGCCTAAGAGGCTTGATAAAGAACCCGTACGAAGTTAGTTGCAGGATGATTGCCTGCTCGGATGCAACCGATGGGGAATGAAAGGCAGAAGCCGCAGGACTGAAGAATACAATATGTAAGATCGTAGTGAAAAGAGATAAATTTTATATTGGTCGTCCAAAGTCGGATCATACAGCTTTATTTTTTGCTATATGAAAAACCAATTATTTGTAAAACATGCTATGTTTATCTACGAAAGTTGCTTTGTACGACTTGATCCGACTATACGAAGGAATTTTCATGTAAGTTGTACAAGAAGGGCTTCTCATAGAAGTGACTAGAGAACGTTTCTCGCAGATTACTCGTAATGTTTGTGGGCGAGGATTAGGTTTTCTTCATTCGCATTTTCTTATTCCAAAGTCGTTTTGCATGATACCGATCTTGTTTTCTTGCAGACTGTTTCGTATAAAATGTTCTTATGAAGATAGTAAGTCGGCGCTATGTATGGTGATGTCAAAATAGAGATGTTTCCGCAGATTATACTAGAGATGCTTTCGCTTTGATTTCAATCTTTGGAACGTTGTCGTGGGTTTTTGAGACAAATTCTCACGACATATTCGTTTCTCGAGCGGAACAAATCGGTCACCCAGCGGTAGATCTGGTTCATGAGCGGGAAGAAAGTGTTCCTTTTGTTGTGCTTGTTGCTACTTATGTTCTCGACTTTGCTTTTTCACAAGTATTTTTGATGTTTTTCCATGACTCATTTGATTCAACAAAAACTGGGAGCAATGCTTTGATGTTTGAAGAATTATCATCTAATTTTTGACTGTTTAGGTATGCCACATGCGTTTAGATGAATCTTAGATCATCGTTGGCATTTTGGACGAATCCAATGTTCATTTCATTGCCTTATGTCGCAAGAGTTTTCTTTGTTAAAAGCATTTTCCTAATGCCAAGGCAAAAAGTTTTGAAGTATGGGAGTATACGAGTATAGTATACGTACCTACTCCCTCCTTTTTTTTTACGAAAGAAAACAGCTGAATCGATATTTTGAAGGATTGTCTCTGCTTTCTCTTTCGAGGATTGGTATGATCGCCAATCTGAGTTTATATAAAGACGACGTTGGGATTGTGACATGGTGGTTTTCAGGTTGATGACTTGGAATATGTCGGTTTTGAGAAATCTGCTAGGAACGAGTCGGTTTTAAGATGACGTTCGTGTCTCTAGTTCTTTCTCTCTTTAGGAAGCGAGTTGAGTATGCATAGCGACCGTTTCTCGGTTTTGTGAGAATTTAGATCGGTTTGCAAGTTCTGCCTGAACAGTTCAGCAACAATAGATAGGGAAAATGGCTTAAGACTTAGTTCGCTAGACTATCCACCTAGATTCTAAGTTCCCCAAAGTTTACGGTAATCTTCAAAGCGTTTTTATTTCTTAGTTCCTTCCTATGAAAACTCTAAGTCTGATTTCTAATATTTCCAAGTCGGACATACCTTAGTTTTCTCAGAGATTTGGGTTGTCCTTCTAAGTTTTGCTTGCTCATTCCCCCTTCCTCTTCTCGTGTTTGTCCATCCCTTACGGATAGTAAAAATATTGATTATTCCTGGGTTTCTCTATTTTCCAGGCTGCGTTTAGTCTGAAGCTTGTCTTGCGGTTTTGGTTCAGTGATCTATATTTTTCAGATCTGGGGTTTCGGTCTTTGTATCATTGGTTTTACGAAGATGAATGAGTATATTGTCGAAATCCTTTTGGCATTTTAGAATTAGCCAAAGGCGATAGGAAGCTGCCAAGGGAAATCTAGAAGACTGGTTGGGCAATGAGGCAAAAGAGAGAAGACGATGAGACCATGGAGAGAGACTGATAGGTGAATTTCACTTTTCAGCTCTCGCTCCATCATTTTCCTTCTCCGAGAGTCCTTTTGTACAATCTTGTTTGACTTCTTCGAAGATTGTCGAATTGTTTCACAAAAGCTTTCTCGTAAATGTTGTCTAGCTTAATTTTTCGAAACTTATTACATAAAATGTTGTCAAGTTTAATTTTACGAAAGTTGTTTTGCAAACAAAATCGTTGAGTTTAAATTTACGAAGGTCGTTTCATAAAATTTTGTTGAGCTTAACTTTACAAAATTTATTTCGAGTTTGACTATACGAGAGCTGTGTTTTGGAAAACTCATGTTTTTGCGGCTGTTCCACAAATTTAGTTTCCGAATTTTATATCAGAAAATGTAGCTGTGATGGTCTTAATTAACATGAGTAAACGTAATCAGAAATTTTTTCGTTTCCATAGGATTCATCCGAGGGAGTTTTGAGTAGTTTTTCCGAAGTAAGCTTAAGTGAGATTTATCGAGAATGCACTGAAAATGTTACTATAGAAATGACTCTTAAATTTCTACGAAATCTTTGGTTTCCGAAAGCATTTTAAAAATGAGGGATACGATATCCCGTTTAGCTTAGTTTAGTCTTCGTCAGCCGTTTTAGGTTTCGAGCGATTCGATAGATATCAACTTTGTTTCTTCAAAAATTATTCGGAAGAAGTACAACAGTGGGGTTTTGTACCCGATTTTTTGGGCTTCCTTTTTCCGCGAGTAATCTAAGACTTCTTCCAAGATTTCTGAGAGCAATTTTTATTTTTATTTTTAAGTTTTTGAAAAACATCTTTTGGTCGAACTCTTATGCGTTGAGATTTCTCCAATTCGATAATCAAATGAATTTTACGGGGTTTGATAGATTTTATCATTGTCATTTCTGCTTAGAGAGAGAAGTTGCGAGCTCGTTTTAGTTCTCTTCCTATGGCAAAAAATCGCGACTAGGTTTTTAATTTTGCCATTTGCGTAAGCGTTGGCCATAGGTGTTGTCAGTGCTGGAGTTGTTATACCAGCATCGTTGCGAGCTGCGAGTTTGTCTTTCATATTTCCAGACATTTTTTTGATTAAGCAATTCGTGGCCATGAGTTAGAGTAATCCACCCCTCCCCCCCCCCCCCCCCCCCCCTCCTTCTAGCGCGAAACTGTCAGAACCAAAATTCACACTGTCAATATTAGTGAACGGAGGAAAGCAAAGATAAGCCTACTTTCCTTTAGGTCCAGATTCTCTTCAAGAGCCAACGACAAGTAATCGAATAAACACAGAAAATTTGAAAAGATAACAAAACGAATTAAGAAAAGTTTCGTCTTTATTTTGAATTCTCGTAAGAGCATAGCGACTATTACAACAAACTGTACAAGCTTCGTCTACAAGAGCTGTAAGCGATTTTTCTATTTCTAGCCACCTAAAACCTTAAACCTAGTTGAATCGCAGCTCAATTAAAAAGACAAAAAAAAAATAAGAAAACCAGAGATCAAGCCGAACGTAGTTCAGTTAAAGAGTTTGAACAAGAGATCGAACTGCCTTTGCGAGTTTGTCAAGTAATCGAGTGCAAGACATAGAAAACCAAGCATGTCGAGAATGATGCCTAAAGTTTCTAAGTGCTAATTTTGTTCTAAGAATTGTCGTCCCTCTGCATCCCTCTCCCTTGCTTCCTTACAGAGGTCTCCACGGTCGGTCGTCTTTTCTTTCCTTCTCCCGATTCGAGTTTATCCATCCGCGGAAATCTTCCTTATCTTCTAGATTTTTATTAATTATCTCGAAACTTGACAATTATCTTCTTTTCCATTTCTCTTCTACGGATATCCGGTAGACCATCATTATAACTAGACTCATTCTCATCTAAAACCATAAGTGGAACTTTATCGTGTTTCAAACCCTTTCGGGCTGTTTAACGATTTATAATTGGACTCATTCTCGTCTAAAATTTTCCTTCGTATGATTACACGATGCTGGATCCGCAAAATAATAAGCCAATCTATAGTCGAGATAACATTAGTGTTTAAGTTAACCTTTATCCTTTAATATGATTGACTCAGAGTTTAATGAGAAAATAAATCTTTGCAATTTTTATCGTAAAACTTCAACGGAAACTCCAACCGAGAAGAAACAAGAAACATCCTAGTAAATATCCAAAGGATAGAGTGATGGCGAGGATATGGTCTAGTCAACCATGGGCGACTAGATGTTTGTGTGCATCTAGTCACCCAGGGGCCACTAGACGTTTGTAAGCGTCTAGTGGCCCATGGGCGAATAGACTTTGTTGAGGGTCTAGTCATCTATGGGCGACTAGAATTTACACGCGTCTAATCGGCCATGCGCGACTAAAAATTGTGGAGAGTCTAGTGGCCCATGGGAGACTAAACTTTGTGGAAAGTCTAGTCGCGCATAGGCAACTAGACGTTGTGTGTGTAGTCGCAATGGCTGACTAGACTTTGCCAAGGTTCTAGTCGCCCATGGGCGACTAGACGTTACGTGTCTAGTCACCCACGGGCGACTAAAGTTTGGGTGACTAGACTTTGTCATGCTTTTAGTCGCACGGGGACGACCGGATGTTGAGTGTCTAGTCGCCCATGGGGGACTAGACTTGGAAGCAATGTTGTTGTTCCTTCACTTTTACGTCTTGATCCGTTAGTCGGGATGAGATAGGCAGGGCGATGAGAAGCTTGGATGAGATGGTTTCTTGTTTTCTTTCTTACTTGAAAGAGAGACAATGTTTCCAATGTAACATTTAGACATCAGTTCTGTCGCGACCGTTTTATACCCCAACAACGAAAGACTGTTTCGTAAAATTTGTCATTTCTCGCAAAAAACCTTCCGCAAGAACGTTTGTCCGATCAGTTCATCTTTGGATAGAAATTCTTTTATTCCTTTTCTGGGATGAAACATATGAAGTTTGTTCTTGTATCCTTATGTAAATAGGTTTGGCTTATGCCATACAGTTGCTCTCACATTTTCAGCTTATATTTGTTTAAGGCACAATTGCTTAGAGAATTTTTAGCCGTTGTTTAGCCATGACCGATTTTCATCCCAACATCTAGTTTGTAATGTCTATAGGAAAGCTCGATCTTTCATGGATTTCAAGTGGTATCGACTGACAGCTGGGGCTGTTGTCGATCGATGCTGAGGTCTTAGTGTCGATTGGCGCTGAGGTATTTGTCTTGATCAATGTTGAGTTCGGATCACTAATATCAGCTTCTTCTGCTATCCTCGGCTCAGATCCATGACGTTCATCACCCTTTCCATATAGTGGGTAACCAGCTGTCCTATGTTCAGTTTGTCCCTCGTCTTCTGCCAACCTTCAAGCATCATGTCCAACTTATCATTAAGCTCTCTTTTTCGAGTAGCTTCAGCATCATCGATAAATTTGTAGTGGATATCTTTCAATGTCCTCCCAACAGGTTAGAGATCCTGGCTGTATTTGACTAAACCAGGTAGATGCATTACCATAAAGAGTGTGGGGAAAATTTTGCAGAGTATATATTCCTCAGAGTAGTCACACAGCTCAGCACACGCGATTTCACACATAAAAACTTTGATGTTTTTCTGTGATCTTCGTGAGGAAGACCCTAACAAATATGATGACTTAACCAATCGTTCTAGTCGGGGTGCAGCTCAAAGTGATCCTCTCCAGCAAAAGAAATTGCATCAGAGACTACAGCCTCTTGTGTATAAATCAGTTATCCTGCACTGTTGCGAGCACGACCTTCTTCTCAAGATCCCATTCTCATCAAAACTCAGTATGAGTACCTCGACCTTCTTTTTTTTCCTGCAAGTAGTGTCAATAGATACCGACAAGTTGGTGTTGATCGATGGGTGGTTTATGTTTTCTATCACAACTTCTTGGAGGGTGTCGATCGATACTTCCCTTGTAGACTTATGAATTGTGTGTGAATAAGCAGGCTTCGTCTTTGAAGAACCCAAAAAAACTCTTCTCATTGCTTCCTGGTACTAAGATGTATGTACCTGAAACACAAGAAAATTTTTGATTTAAGTAATGGAAAAATAACCTAGACTAAATCAAACAAATTGAATCTAATGGTGTATCCTGTCTCCCCGACAACGGCGCAAAATTTGATATGCTCAAACTAACCCTAGAGCAACTTTACTCTCTTAAATAAAAGGTTCAGTTGGAGTACTTAGAGATCAAATCCACAGGGAGCGTGGGTGCACAATAAACTCGATACTTCACAAATAAGCTAGGCAAAAAATTTAAAGCAGTAAATAAACCAAAGCAGTTGATTGATTGATTAGCTTGTAAGCAATTAATAGAAATATATATATCTTTTTCAGGCAATCAGGGTAATAGTGGATAGAAGCTAAGGAGTTTTTAATCTTAGAACTCGAATCAATAAGCAAAGATATCAAGTATTATAGTTATCATATGACTGAATTATTTGTTCCAACTCTCGTTGTGAACTCGGAATTGGCCGTCGATCGATGCTATTGAGTTAGCGTTGATCGATGCTCGCTTGAGTCAAGCATTACGGCCCATTTCTATTAGTTCACTAGAATTCCTAAACCAACTATCGTATGTATCTAGAAACCTAGCTCAACACAATTAATTCAGGTAATGATCCTACTCTCAAAATTTCCAATTATCCTAAGTTCAGGGTTCTAGTTAGCTAATCTAGAAAACAAGCAATAAGCACAATTCTATTGCTAGATCTTATTACACCCTAGCAGTTCTATTGTTTTGCTAATCCATCAAAACTCTAAGTGAACCCTAAATCTAACAAGTAAACTACTCAGACATGATCAGATAAACATAAGTCATAGATGAATAGAACATAAATCAATTATAAAACCAAACGAGTTCCAGGAGAACTCTAAAGGAGTTCCTCCCTTCTCTGCTAACCCTATAACTATGAGTAAAAGAAATCTTAGCCTAAACGATGGCTTAAGACACACATAAATAAAGTTTAAAATTAGCCAAGGGCAGTTTGATAATTTGTGGTGGCTTTTGGTGTAGGGTGTGTGCTTATGCAACAGGAGCATGTAATTTCATATGCATCGCGGCAACTGAGGAAGCACGAAGCTAATTACTCGACGCACGAACTGGAACTCGCAACGGTAGTGTTTGCACTAAAATTAGGCAGGCATACTTGTACGGTGAGAAGGTTTGGGTATTTACTGATCATAAAAGTCTAAGGTATGTTTTCACCCAAGGGGATCTAAATCGGCGGCAGCAAATGTGGATGGAATTGTTGGCAGATTACGACTTGAGAATCGAGTATCACCTGGGAAAGGCAACCCGGTAACTGATGCTCTAAGTCGTAGGAGGTTAGATGCCTCCGAAGAAAAGGCGACCCAAGAACTTCTGATGGTGATGGCAAGTTTATGTTTGTTTGCTACGCAAGTAAATAAGAATAGCACCGAGACAAAATCCCTGGATCAGGCTGACTTGTTATGGCAAATTGGAGAGACTCAGCGGAACGATGCGGGTTTGGAGGAGATGGTTAGTAAAGAGGTAGCCGGATACCGCACTTCTGAAAATGGCACCATCCTAGTTCAAAACAGGGTGTGTGTGTCGGGAAGGGCAGAATTGAAGAACAAGGTTCTAGAACAGGTGCACCAATCTCAATTTTCCATCCACCCTGGGAAAACGAAGATGTATCACTATCTGAAGAGGTACTATCACTGGGACGGAATGAAGAGGGTTGTGAATTTTTGGATCTCACGGTGCCAGACTTCCCAGTTAGTAAAAGCCAAGAGAGGGGTACCAAACGGGTTACTACAGGGGCTACTAGTACCCCAGTGGAAATGGGATATGGTGACCATGGACTTTGTAACCGGGTTACCCAGGACTACGGGAAAGAAGGATGTGATATGGGTTATAGTTGACCTACTCAAGAAATCAGCTCATTTCCTACCCATAAGGAAAACCAACGGGGCCAAGGTGCTCGCATGGAAGTATTTGGAGACGATCGTTATGATGTGGGGTTTATTTTGACTTTCAAATTAACCCTATACTCCCACTTTACTATCTCAATTAAGAGGTTTAGTGTAGTACTTAGGGATCGAATCCACAGAGACTCTAAGATTGCACAATAGACTTATTGTTTTCGAATCAAAGCTAGATGAATTATGACAATAACAATAAAAGCGATTTTAAGATTGATTTGGTTTGTAAGTATTTAAATTTAGAGATTATACTTAGGGGAAATTCTTAAGTAGATTTAGATAATGAAAATTAATATATTTCTATGGTTTTATCAAGCATCGTTCTGAATTCCAACCTCAGGGTTTAGGAGATCACTCTCGCGCATCTCGACCGAGCGTCGGTCGATGGCAATAATACGGCATCAATCAATTCTCATTCTAAACAGTACTGGTTTCGCGGTTTAATTAATTCTCTAAACTTCTATTTCAACTCTCGTTTGTTACTAGTTATTTAGATTGTTTAAGATAAATTTCAGTTCATAACCAGGCTCTCGCTTGCGCTATAGAACCCTAATTTCTAAGATTGGGGTGATCAAATTCAACTTAGCATTAAGAGCAACTTAAACAAAGAACCAAGAAGATTACCCTAATAATTTCAATACAATCAGCTATATATTACTACCATTGAATAACCCTAAATCTAATAAAGAACAACTCAGACATAGCAATAAAGAACATGAATAAATTCTTAATAAATTGAATAGAATAAACTGAGTAAAAAGATAAAGAGTTCAAGATCTTCTTTGTAATGATGATCAGATCTTACTCTCCAATAGAAGTATCAATGTGTTCCAACTCTAAAACTCTGGTGTAAATTTTGCGGCTACTCAGCTTATGGTCCTAATAGCTACTTAGGGCTTTTTCAGCTTAGGGTCTAACAAAGATAGAAAACCCTAATAAATAATCTAAATTTTGGCCAGTGACTTGTTTTGCAATTAATGAAACTTCTGTGTAAAAATTGTAATTTTCAATCTTTTTCCGACTTCACTGTCGAGCGACGCACAGGGTGTGACGTCGATCGATGGTCCATTCATAAATTTGGGTCCGACTCTGATTTTGTGCCGGGCAATACTAATTGCTCCAAAATAGTCCAAAAGCTCCAATTGCTTCCAATAAGTACCTAGACCTATAAATACTCTAAAACAATACCAAATGCATATAAAAGACTCTAAATATATTATATATCATAGGTAAAATCCATAATATATCAACTCCCCATATTTAACCTTTTGCTTGTCCTCAAGCAAACAAAGCATGTGCGAGAAGTTTTGAAAAAACGAAGACTCACACATTGTCTAAGTATAACTGTCACCTTACTTTCTTGCAACCACATCCTATCAAGTTAATCACAGAGAAATTTATATACCATATCCTAGTATAACAACCAAATCCATTCTACCAACAACTTAGCGAATACTAGTTTGACTCGCTCCTTTACTGATTTCATTTCTTTGCATAAAATAAAAGTGTAGGCTTTACCTTGGAAGTGTCAATCAAAGGATACATGGACTCTTACCTCTGCAAGTATCTGAACACACAGGTAGTCTTCTCTGATTCATTTCCTCTCTCTCTCTTCTCAATTCTTCTCAGTCAATGTCTCTCTTCTTTTGAGGGTATCATTTTATTTTTTTTAATTGACTGAGATGTTTGGATAGGCTTTCATGAATCAAGCACTAATGGTTTGGCCACCATATCCTGTTCACTTCTTTTTGACCTTTTATCTCTTTCTAAGATCATATGAATCAAGCTTTAATGGTTGTAGCCACCAAATCATGTTCGACTCCTTTTTTAACCTGAAGGGGAGAGAGAAGGGAAGCAGAAGCACATAAACTTTTACATTCCAGACTTGCAGAAGGAATCCAATCTAGTGTGTACCAAATCCCAAAGTAAGCAAATAATGTCAGAATTAGTGTTGAAAATAAGCTTCGGTTCCTTCAAACTTTCTAAGCAAATGTGATATAGTCGCAGGATGATCCACTTCGGTATCTCTAGTAATCTCTGCAAACAACCTTCTAAGAATGGTAATAAAGTGTGGTTAGATACTGTTAGATTTTTGATCATAGTTATCTTCTTGACTCGATAAAACTCTTTGAAAAACATATATATATCAAAAACAATAAAATAGCGTTAGCGAACCTCCCCCAGACTTAATTTACAATGTCCCCAGTGTAATCCGTCTCGGATTGGTTAAGAAAAATTAAATCATAAGTAAACAGTGTTAGGGATAGGCGAATATACCAACACTGTTAGGTGCCTCAATCGACGGTAGTATGTGAGCGTCGACCGATGGTAAACCATCATCGACGATAGACGGTGAGTGTATGGTGTCGATCGATGGTGTATTCAAACTATCGGGAACCTTCATATATATAATAGATATTGGATTAGGAAATAATATAAATAAAGTTAGAAGCTCGTTACGCTATGTTAGAGCGCCATCGATCGATGGCAACAAGGAGGCGTCGATCGATGGTAGGCTATCAGACTGAATCATGTGTGTCTACTCTCCATTCTTATCATCTCAATTTGGGTTAGCTCTGTTAGACACTCAAATACATGGTGAAAATAAGATCCAACAGTGATAAATAAATATTTAGTCGAAAATAGAAATGCAACAAAAGTAAATAAACATAAGTATAAGTCTCAAAGGGAGATGAAGTAAAAGAGAAAGGAGTATCGAAAAGAGTACTCCTCATTGGATGTATCATGGTCATGCTGTTGTTGGGCTCCTGGTGGTGATCTAGCGCGTGTCCCCAGACTGCTGAAACATTGGCATCATGACATCGTCTTTACCATGGCCCATATCGCTCGAAGCGCGACCACCACGACCCGCTGGAAAGCACCATGGTCATGTATGGGGATCCCTGGAATCTCAAGGAAGGCTGGGAGAGGTGGAAATGGTTGTGCTGGCTCATCCGCTGCGACTGGGTGTGCTGGGCAGAGGCCTCCTCTGCGTCGTACTCTGAGGGGTGCGGTGTGGATGTGATGCTCAGCTGGGTGGAATTCGAGGCGTTGTAGATCGTCAGAGAAATCTGTCACCTCTTGCAGTGGAAGTGCTACCATCTGTGGTCCCTCGTCATCAACAAAGGACCAAAAGCGTCCCTCCTTCAGCCACTGGGCCCTCATCAGGTGACCCTCATCCATGAAGCGCAACCCTCTCTCTACCGAAGCTCCCTCGAGGTTAATGCCAAGAAAGCTGAAGATGGGTGTCAAGAGGCTCCCTATCGTCTCCCTCTTTGCGCCAGGACCCTTGAAGGGTTTATCCTTCAAGGTCGCCAGGTGCTCCGAAAAAATAGCCCCCATGTTCACCTGATGATCGGTCATCGGTGGAGGAAAGAGCTCGTCGTCAAGCTGAATTAATTCCCTTGCGGAATAGTACAGCAGTGTCAGCTCCTGGACGAGGTTCCATCTCGCACAACATGGTGTTGGCAAGGACCTTCAAGAAGTAGTGCAGCGTCGGGTCACGGACGTCCGTCTGGGTGGCTGAGCCAAAGTCAAAGTGTCCAGTCCCAACGAGGCCCCAGAAAGTAGGTAGGGCAGGGAAAGCAGAGACTGAGCAGGCGTCGAAGCCGTAGATCTCCCACAGCTGCGAGATAGGAATCCTTTATCGAATTCCTCGAATGAAGAAGGTCAGGGTGGCCTCATGCGCCACCTTCGCTCTAGGGATCTTGAAGAGCACCTGAGCTGTGGAGATACACTGCCGCACCAGGTCGGGGTATAGAGGATATGGCTTAGTAGCCATTGTTCCCAACCCAAGCTCCTGCACCAACTGTTTGAAGTCGGTGTAGAGCCCTAGTTTCTTCAAGGTTCGCTTGTCAGCGAACTTGGTTGGCTAGATGGTGACGCCTTGCCAGGCATTGTAATAGAGGCTGTCGAAGTTTTCCCACTCCTCGCTCAGGGGACGGTGTTTGCAGTCTCTCGATTGCACCACTCCTCGAGGATCGGGATAGTCCTTGAATGTAGCAAGCATAGCCTCCTCTTCTTCCGGCCAAGGGTCTCTGCATGGAGGACCCCACGGTGGAGCACTGGTGCTACCGACCTCGTAACGTGCCTTAGTTCTCCGCTTGTCCATCTGCATATAATTAAACAAAGCACAAATCATAATACCTGTTGAAGTGAAAGGAGCAGCCATCGATCGATGGTACCGCATGGTCATCGATCGACAGGACCTAATGGCCGTCTATCGATATCGACTCATGGGCATCGATCGATGCTGTGTCGCAGATCAGTGTTCACAAGATCGAAAATAATCAACTCAAATCGTGAAAATCATGTAAAAATTGATAGATAGTCCCTAGTATAGTAATCCATGACCCTAAATCGTTCTACATTCTGAGTTAAACTACCAAAATATTGATTTTTCTTCAAACCCTAAAAAGTTCCCTAAACTAAGAGATTTGGAGAACATAACTTGAATATTGAGTGATATAAAGAGCTAAACAGGTAGAGAGGGTAGATATCGTGTGGTTTAGGCTGAAAAACGAGCAAATCGGCCAAATTTTGGAGAGAAATCGGGTGTAGAACTCGTGTGTGTTTTTGGCAGTTTAGAGAAAAGTGTTTTATGAATCGGGTTCGAGTCAAGTTAACATACTCGACGCACAACCGTCGATCGATGGCAATATAGGGGGATTAATCGATGGTCTGGTCGGTGACTCCTTATTCACTTAATATTTTTGTAATTGCATAAATAACAGGTAATTATTATATATTATTTTTAATTAATTAATTATTGCTAATATATAAATTCTTCTTTTGTGTTTTGTGTTTTTATCATTATTTGTATATATATATTACTATTTTATTAGTAATTTAGTGGGTTGCCTCCCACTCAGCGCTTGTTTAAAGTCGTTAGCTTGACGAGAAATGAGCTTATCATTCGGGAATAGGCACCTCTAGACGTGTGGTCTGAGTTCGCGGGATTTCAGCTCTAGCCCAATACTTTCCATTCCAATGAAATCTTCTCTCCTTTAGGATTAAATAAGACAATTGTCCCGTAAGGTGTAACTTCTTTGATGGTGAAGGGTTCGGACCAACGAGAATGTAATTTTCTAGGAAATAAAGTTAATCGAGAGTTGTACAGGAGTACTTGATCGTTTGGTTCGAAATGCAGTGAAATAATTTTCTTGTCATGATAAGCTTTTGTTATTTCCTTGTACAATTTCGAGTTCTCGTAGCCGCGATATCTGATTTCGTCGAACTCATTTAGCCGAATGAATCTATTTTCTGCTGCAAATTTAAAATCAAAGTTTATCTTTTTTTGGCCCATTCGGCTTTATGCTCTAATTCTAAAGGGAGATGGCATGATTTTACATAGATTAAGTGGAATGGGGTAGTTACTAATGGTGTTTTAAATGTTGTTCGATATGCCCAAAGGGCATCATCTAATTTCAAAGACCAATTTTTACGAGTTGATCCTACCGTCTTTTCTAGGATTTCTTTTATCTGAGGGTTGGACACTTCTACTTGTCCGCTGGTCTGAGAATGATAAGGTGTGGCTACTCGATGGTGGACTCCATGTTTCTTGGGCAGTGTTTCGAACACTTTGTTAATGAAGTGGGTACCTCCATCGCTGATTACGATTCGCGGAACTCCAAATCTAGGAACAATAATGCTCTTGAAGAGTTTAACGACCACGGCAGCATCATTCTTCGGAGTCGCTATTGCTTCTACCCATTTAGAGACATAGTCTACAGCGACGAGTATGTATTTATTTCCGTGCGAAGAAGGGAAAGGACCCATGAAATCGATTCCCATCAATCAAATACTTCAACTTCAAGTATGAAATTTTGTTCCATCTCGTTTTTCTTGCTCATTTTTCCTCTTATTTGGCAGGGATCGCATTTTGCTACATAAGCTTGAGCATCTCGAAACATAATCGACCACCAATAGGCTGCTTGTAGGAATTTTGACACTGTCTTAAAACTAGTGAAATGTCCGGCGTAATCGGATCCTTGACAATGATATAAAATTTCTAGAGTTTCGCTTTCGGCAACACATCGTCAATATATGCCATCAGAACAGTGTTTGTAAATATAAGGTTCATCCTAGTGATATCTCTCGATATCTCTCAAGAATTTCTTTTCATGATATCCTGTGAAAAGTTTGGGTTCTACTTTGGCCGCAAGATAGTTTACTATATCTTCATACCAAGGTCTATCGGTGGTGCTTAGTGCACATACCTCCCGACTCAAACTTCCATTTCCAGGAGAATCATCATTTAGGGTTGAAGGACTACAGCTGACATTGATACCCAGTGGAATAATTACTTCATCGTCTTTTTCAAATGCATCTTCGATCGATGAGGGATGAAAAATATCGATCAATGCTTTGTGGCTATAATCGTTTGATGGTATTAGTGCCTCGTCAATTGATTCCGCTTCATGCGCCTAACTAACACTACCGACGAAAGTCGATTCGGCTAAGTAGACATTTTCTGCTGGTAAGAAATCATCTATAGAAATGTCGTCGTCTACTATAATTTTTTTTCTACTCCTTTCTATAGAAAAGTCTCGGCTTAGCGTCCTTTTTGTTCATTAAGTATTACAGTGCCGCATGGTCGGTGTGAACTACTACTTTTGAACCGTCTAGATAGGATCAGAATTTTTCAAAGGCGAATACTACGGCCAATAATTATTTTTCTGTTGTCGCATATTTACGTTGTGCGTCGTCTAGAGTTCTGCTAGCGTAGTATATAGAGTGCAACTTTTTATCTTTCTTTTGTCCAAGTACCGCACCTACAGCGAAATTGTTGGCATCGTACATAATTTCGAATGGCAGATCCCAATCTGGTGCTTGGACGATAGGGGCGGATACGGGCGCTGATTTGATTTTTTCAAAGGCCTCGAGTCATTCAGGTGTAAAATCGAATTTCATCTCTTTACACAGAAGCGCAGTAAGGAGTCTACGATCTTGCGAAAATCTTTTATGAATCACCTATAGAATCCATCATGTCCTAGGAAACTTCTAACGTCTTTGACATTAGTGGGTGGCGGCATTTTTGTCATTACATCAATCTTTGCTTTGTCCACCTCAATCCCGGCTGCTGTGACTTTGTGTCCCAAGACAATTCCGATGTTAACCATGAAATGGCATTTTTCCTAGTTCAAAACCAGATTTTTCCTTTCGCATCTAGTTAATACCTTACACACGTTATCGAGACATGATTTGAAATTCGGACCATAGACTGAGAAGTCATCCATGAAATCCTCGATCATATCGGTGAATATATTGACATCATGCATCGCTGAAAACTTGCAGGGGCGTCACTGAGTCCGAATGGCATCCTGCGATATGCGAATGTTCCATAGGGACAATCGAATGTGGTATTTTTTTGGCCGTCTGGATGTATGGGTATCTGGAAGAATCCGGAATACCCATCAAGAAAACAATAGTATGTGTGGTTTGCAATCCTTTCTAACATCTGATCGATAAAGCGTAAAGGGAAATGATCCTTTCGTGTGGCAGCATTAAGTTTTCTGTAATTTATACACATTATGTGTTCGGTGACAGTTCTAGTAGGGATCAATTCATCTTTATCATTCTTTACCACGGTAATTCCTCATTTCTTTGGGTCAACATGAACCGGCTGACCCAGTTGCTGTCTGATATCGTATAAATGACGCCTTCTTCTAGAAGTTTCATGATTTCCTTCTTAACTACTTCCTTCAGATCAGGGTTCAATCTCCTCTAATGCTCGATGGAAGATTTTGATTCATCATCAAGGTGTATCCTATGCATGCATGAAGAGGGGGAAATTCCCGGGATGTCATCTAACGAAAAAACGAGAGCCTTGCGGTGCTTCCGAAGTTTATTCAGCAACAGTGCTTGTTCTCAACTACTCAAGTTTGCATTTATGATGACAGGATAGGAGTTTTCATAAAGGAAAAGCATATTTAAGATCGGCTGGAAGTGGTTTGAGCTTGATTTTGGGTGCTTTTTCTTTGCTCCAGTCGTCGGTCACAATAGGCTGTCGATCGATGGTAATATTGGGGTGTCGATTAATGGGTGTTGATGGATCGATTTCGTCAGGATTGAAATTAAAGATTTCTTCTGTGGCGTCCAGTAACCTTGCATACTCTCTAGTGCGACCTTCTAACGCAGAGATGTCGCCGTAAGGAGACGTGTTTGCTTTCTCTAGAGGTTCGTTCGAGCATATTCCAGTTCAAAACCAGATTTTTCCTTTCGCATCTAGTTAATACCTTACACACGTTATCGAGACATGATTTGAAATCCGGACCATAGACTGAGAAGTCATCCATGAAATCCTCGATCATATCGGTGAATATATTGAAATCATGCATCGCTGAAAACTTGCAGGGGGGGCACTGAGTCCGAATGGCATCCTACAATACGCGAATATTCCATAAGGACACGTGAATGTGGTCTTCTCTTTGTCATCTAGATGTATGGGGATCTGGAAGAATCTGGAATACCCATCGAGAAAACAATAGTATTCGTGGCTTGCAAGTCTTTCTAACCTATGATGGATAAAGGGTAAAGGGAAATGATCCTTTCGTGTGGCAGCGTTTAGTTTTCTGTAATCTATGCACATTTTGTGTCCAGTGACAGTTCTAGTAGGGATCAATTCATCTTTGTCATTCTTTACCACGGTAATTCCTCCTTTCTTTGGGACAACATGAACCGAGCTGACCCAGTTGATGTTTAAGATCGGATAAATCACGCCTGCTTCTAGAAGTTTCATGATTTCTTTCTTAACTACATCCTTCAGATTAGGATTCAATCTTCTCTAATGCTCGATGGAAGATTTTTATTCCTCATCAAGGTGTATCCTATGCATGCATAAAGCGGGGGAAATTCCCGGGATGTATTCTAATGAATAACCTAGATCCTTGTGGTGCTTCTGAAGTTTATTCAGCAACAGTGCTTGATCTCCGCTACTTAAGTTTTCATTTATGATGACAGGATATGAATTTTCGTAAAGAAAAGCATATTTAAGACCGGCTGGAAGTGGTTTGAGCTCGATTTTGGGTGCTTTTTCTTTGCTCCAGTCGTCGGTTGCAGTATGCTATCGATCAATGGCAATATTGGGGTGTCGATCGATGGGGATTGATGGATCGAGTTTGTCAAGATCGACATTGAAGATTTATTTTGTGGCGTCCATTAACCTTGCGTACTCTTCAGTGCGATTTTCTAACGCAGGAATGTCGCCATAAAGAGATATGATGGCTTCCTTTAGAGGTTTTGTAATGCCCGTATTTTCAAAATAATAAAATAATAATACCAAATTTTAATGCCGTATTTTCAAAATAATAAAATAAAAGTCTGAAAATAATGCGACGAAAAACAGTCTAAAAGCACCAGTCCGATAGGATCACTCCTGCTCGCCAGTCTCACCCTGGAAGGGGGGAAAGAAAGAGGGATGAGTAACAGGGGAGTCACTCAGTGAGGTAAGGGATGCTAAACCACAAACCACTAACTCAGTACATAGCACTACAACTATGTAGGCCTAGCTCTAGAATGAAGCAAACACGGTTCCTATTACACCACACAAAACAATCAATGCGTCTAACGCATATAGTACAACAAATACGCTGATAGTACATAGCTACTCTTTGCACCCCGCATTTCCTCATAAGGATATATGCATAACTCTAGGCGATTAGTACAGTAGTCCATCTTTTTACTCCCACCCTCTGCGTGTCGGCGACTGATACAAACGTCTTTGTACCCCCGCAATCTCACTGCTCGTCGGCGGCTTACACAAACGTCCTTGTGCACCCGCAATCACACTGCTCATCAGCGGCTTACACAAACGTCTCTGTGCACCCGCAATCCACACAAACGGACTCATAATTATATACATTTATATAGCAGTTTTAACATCACTCAGTTCACTCAACCGTTGAATCCTCTAACATCCTATATCTGGTTTAGAAAACATAAAATAATAACAAATAAGACTCTCATGCAGACTCGATTCCCAGAGACGAAACATGTTTTGAAACTAAACTTTTCATAATAGTAATACTAAACTAGCACGGGATTATACAGAGTAGCCCTCACCTTTGCCACTGGCTGTCAACGGAAGATGGTCAACTGCAACATGAGAGAATCAACGACTTAGACTCAGAGTCTCGGGAAATAAATTTCCAAAAATAGAAACTTTCCTAAAGTGGAAACTTACCTAAAATAGAAAATTTCCTAAAATAGCAACTTTCCTAAAATAGCAATTTTCCTAAAATAACAACTTTCCTAAAATAGCAACTATCCTAAAATGGCAAGTTTCCTAAACTAGAAATTCCTCTAACTAGAACTTTCCATGACTAGAAATAGGGAGGTGATAAACTTACCAGAAATATCGCTCGAGAACTCGCCTGAAATTTGACCGAAAATCTTGCTAGAAAATTACTCTGTGACTGGTCGTCGAATAATTCAACAACTATCACACGCAAAGCACTGCTTTGACTTGATGAAAATAAAGTGGAGGGGTGGATTTTCTTATATAGGAGAAGGGAAGGGAGGTAGGTTTTCTTAACTTCCAATGTGAGACAAAGTAAAATAGTTATGGGTTTAATTAAAAAAAAATTGGCCAACTTTATTGAATCACGGTCGTTACAATTCTCCCCTACTAATGAGGAATTCGCCCCCGAATTCAAATCATTGACCTAATGTATAATAACATCCAAAAAGAGTTCTAAGAAATCATTCATCATCAAAATCTCCTTAACTCATGCCTCTTGTTGCATCTGTCTTGTCTACAACCAAATTTGACTGACCATGGTCATCATCCCTTGAACATCTTCTCTTGAAATCTTGTTGATGATATGACTCATCACTCCCCCCGATTATAATTGATAAATCTCGAGAAATACCCATAGTTCCTAGCCTCTTTG
Source organism: Moricandia moricandioides (assembly GCA_905132885.1). Classification (NCBI taxonomy): domain Eukaryota; kingdom Viridiplantae; phylum Streptophyta; class Magnoliopsida; order Brassicales; family Brassicaceae; genus Moricandia; species Moricandia moricandioides. The sequence goes on from CAJHQQ010002042.1 coordinate 20,836, forward strand.
CGCCGACCAAAGGAATATGTTATCTTTGACTTGAATACACTCTGTTAGATTGATGCCTTGACGGTCGCAGACACTTTGAAATATGCAAAACTCTCTTATCAAAAAGTAAAAAAAGTCTCATGCTCAATCGTAGACGATCATAGACACTATTTTTTAAACTACACATGATAACCACACAAAAAAAGACACCATGCACAACCATAGACTACCAAGGTCAAAGATACATACCATCAATCAGCTCAACTCTGTCGTAAACTCCTGCTGAAAATACTCGTGGAGCGATGGCAGGACGCTTAGCCAGCAGTGGAATTGTAGCATGTCCCCTCCTCGGACACTCCCTTAAATAATGACCCATCTGACCACAATTATAGCAACTTCCATGTACCGCTGCTGGGGTTGCAATCTGCTCGGTACCCTGAACATCAGCTGGTCTGCTCCGGCAATACTTGGACACATGGCCTATCCTTCCACAACTAAAACACTGGACACACTCTCCAAAATGGTGGCGATGGAAACTGCCGCATTTGGGTGCTCCTAATTGTTCCCATGTCTTTTTTTCGATTCAAAAGTCCTTTTAGACTTAGGTTGAGCTGCCTTAGAGAACTTCTGCCCCTCAGCAATACATGTCTCCTGCACAGCAGCCTTCTCTACCAGATCCTCCAAGTTAGTGTAAGTCACCACACTGCATCTGCCGCGAAGATCAACTCGCATCCCATCTAAGAATCTCCTGATCAGATCCTCCTCATCCTTATTATTACCAACAAACATACGAAGTCGGCTAAACTCCCGCTCATACTCCCTGATAGTCCTAGTACCCTTTCTCAAATGCTCAAAGTCATTCTTCTTCTGGTGTAAGGCTTCCCTCGAAAAGTACTTCTTGTCAAAAGATTCGAGGAAAACTCATATGTCAGTTCGCCATGATGTGTCACTTGCACTCCATCCCACCATGATGCCGCATCCCCACGCAGATATAACACAACAATATTAAGGCAGAATCATCGTGGACAATGGATAGTCTCCAGACATGTCACCAACCTATGTCTCCAATCATGAGCAACCAAGGGCTCTACTGTTCCTTCAAATTTCTCTAAATCCATGTACTTCAACTGCCCAACACTCTAAGGAGCGCCTCATTACACTCAGGATCCTGCACTGGAAGAGGTGGTGGTTGTAGTGAGACCTGAAAATCCCTGGAACCTGCTGAACGGGGCTGGCCCGGAATCTGTGGGTCCCTCTGTACCCGAACTGGAGCGGCCTGCTGCACGTGAATATGCGGGCCATGCATCACATGAACCTGAGGTCCACGTGGTTCCTGCTGAGATGCAGCCAACTGTCGCGCAACCTCCTGAGCGGCTGCCTGGGCAGCTTGCCTAGCGGCCTCCTGGGCAACCTGCTGGACTGCCTCTTGAGCAGCCTGTCGAGCCGCATCCTGCACCATCTGCCTCAAAGCATCCTGATCAACTGGCGGAACCGTATTCTGCGAAGCTGCTGGCGGCACATGCTCATCTCCAGCCTCTCGACCAGCTCTGGCGGTCTGTGGACCACCAACTCTCCTCTGTGGTGGCATCTAAAAGGGAAAAGCAAACGGTCAACTTCTGCTGAAATCATATACCAACGATTGTTTAAGGAAAAATACTGCCAGAAAGGTGCTATCTCTTTAAAAATTCAAAATCTTTAAAATGTTTGAAAACTATCAAAATACAATTAAAACCAGGTCCCATAAATCGCCATCCCGGGTCGGGGCCGGGACGGAACCCGCTCTGATACCAAATTGTAAATCCCGTATTTTCGAAATAATAAATAATAATACCAAATTGTAATGCCCGTATTTTCAAAATAATAAAATAATAATAAAATAAAAGTCTAAAAATAATGCGACGAAAAACAGTCCAAAAGCACCAATCCGATAGGATCACTCCTGCTCGCCAGTCTCACCTCAAAGGGGGGAAATAAAGAGGGTGAGTAACAAGGGAGTCACTCAGTGAGGTAAGGGATGCTAAACCGCAAACCACTAACTCAATACATAGCACGACGACTATGTAGGCCTAGGCCTAGCTCTAGCATGAAGCAAACACTGTACCTATTACATCACACAAAACAATCAATACGTCTAACGCATATAGTACAACCAATACACTAATAGTACATAGCTACTCTTTGCACCCCGCATTTCCTCTTAAGGATATATGTATAACTCTAGGCGATTAGTACAGTAGTCCATCTCTGTACTCCCACCCTCTGCGTGTCGGTGACTGGTACAAACGTCTTTGTACCCCCGCAATCTCACTGCTCGTCGGCAACTTACACAAACGTCTCTGTGCACCCGCAATCACACTGCTTGTCGGCGGCTTACACAAACGTCTATGTGCACCCGCAATCCACACAAACAGACTCATAATTATATACATATATATAGCAGTTTTAACATCACTCAATTCACTCAACCGTTGAATCCTCTAACATCCTATATCTGGTTTAGCAAACATAAAATAATAACAAATAAAACTCTCATGAACACTCGATTCACAGAGATGGAACATGTTTTGAAACTAAATTTTTCATAATAGTAGTATTAAACTAGCACGGGATTATACGGAGTAGCCCTCACCTTTGCCACTGGTTATCAACGGAAGATGGTCAACTGCAACACGAGAGAATCAACGACTTATACTCAGAGTCTCAGGAAATAAAGTTCCAAAAATGGAAACTTTCCTAAAAGTGGAAACTTACCAAAATAGCACATTTCCTAAACTAGCAACTTTTCTAAAATAGCAATTTTCCTAAAATAACAACTTTCCTAAAATAGCAACTATCCTAAAATGGCAAGTTCCCTAAACTAGAAATTCCTCTAACTAGAACTTTCCAAGACTACAAATAGGGAGGCGATAAACTTACCAGAAATATCGCTCGAGAACTCTCCTGAAACTCTACCAAAAATCTTGCTACAAAATTACTTTGTGACTGGTCGTCGAATAATTCAACAACTGTCACACGCAAAGCATTGCTTTGACTTGATGAAAATAAAGTGGAGGGGTGGAGTTTCTTATATAGGAAAAGGGAAGGGAGGTAGGTTTTCTAAACTTCCAATGTGGGACTAAGTAAAATAGTTATGGGTTTTAATTTAAAAAAAATGGGCCAACTTTATTAAATCATGGTGGTTACAGGTTTGTTCGAACATATGTTTGTTAATGAGCTTTCTGCTAGATCTGAGAGGTAATCGATATGATAGGTTTGACCGTCGATCAAAGGTTGTTTTACAATCTTTTCGATGTCTAAGACCATCGTTAACTTCCATATGTTGAGGCATATACGTCTTTCTCTGGCATCAATGATTGCCCCAGCAGTGACCAGGAAAGGTCTTCCTAAGATAATGGGATTTCGAGGTTCTCACTCATATTTAAGTACTATGAAATCTGCAGGTATATCGCAGTTCTGAATACGTACGGGTACGTCTTCACGTACACCTTCCAGAATTCTAGTGGATCTATCAGCTAAAACAAGTATGACCCTAGTAGAATGAAATTGTGTTAGCGCAAGAGCGACTGCGACGAAATAAGGCACCAGGTTGACACTAGAGCCTAAATCGCAGAGGGATCTATGAAATATCTCATCGCTAATAGTGCAGTTAAATACAAAACTACCGGGATCAGGGAGTTTAATTGGAGTTTTTCCTTGAATAATTTCGCTCATCTCTTCAGACACCATCATCATTCAGTGTTCCGATTCATGGAATCCTCGTGATGTTGCATCTTTCACGTATTGCTTAATAGCATGTGAGATGTGAATAGCATTGCTTAGTGGCATCTCAATGCTTTATTTGTCAAACGCTTTCTTGCATATTGCTTTTTCAAGCTGCTTCTTCTTCTGCTTAGCGTTCTTTGACGGAAAAGGGGATTTCGCTTGATAGATCCTTGTCTTAACCGTTTCGGGTGATTCTGGATCAGAGTGTCGATCAATTTTCGGTAAGGGTTGTCGATTGATTTTCAGTAAGGGTTGTCGATCAATGTCCAATAAGGGATGTCGGTCGATGTCTCCCACGTCTATGTTATTTCCCTTAGGTTCGATAATCGATTCTTCAAAGTCTTAATTTTAGTCTAATGCTTCAATTTCAAGAAGGATTTCAGGATCTTTTTTTGTAAATTTTGAGCGGGATGGGATGCGATTTTTCTTTTTCGTCTGTCGAGATTTTCTCGAATTCATTGATCGTGATGCTCTCTTTAATGCCAGGGGTAAGCGGTCGACCGCTTCCCAAAGCTACGAGACTGCAATGGCTCCTGAGGGTTAGCATCAGTTTTACCAGGTAAGAATCCATCCTCTCTCCTAATGGACATAGCGTTGCTTTCCACTTGGTGTCGATTCTTTTAATGTGTTCGCTCAGAGTGTCAAATTTTTCTGTCATCTCTGAGTATATCAGGTCTAATTTTTCATTGAGGTCGGCAGCTATTCTACGGTTTCTAGTGAATACTTGGTTCATTTTTTACTTTGAACTTCTTTCGTATCCGTTGACAGTGGTGTTGTAGTTTCTCGTGAAATTGCTAGCGCTTTCCCCAAATCGTTGATCATTCAGGTCCATCACCTTCTAGGGAGAAAGGAAAAATTTTGCAGTGATTAAAATCGTCGTTCATCATGTCTTCTAGCATCTCGATGTGATCATTCGGGTGTTCAGTGGGAAAACCATTGAACTGATTTTTTTCGGGCCATAATTAGGAAATCGATATCAAGTTCAGAGCTTCCAGCAAGGTTATCGGATAATCGAATTGCAGACCTGTTGGAATAGGTTCTGTTGGGATTTAGGTATTCGAGCATTGCCAATTCATGTTTTACCTCATGCTTTGGAGATTTAGTGATTTGATTGGATATTTCAGCTCCCTGATAATTAATTAGTTGGCTTGCTTCATTGCTTTTATTGTTCATTGCTTCTGTCAAGGCTACTTTCTTATTATCAGAATTAGTAAATGCATACTTACATGCTTCCGGCTGATCGGTATTGATCGATGGCAATGGAAGGGTGTCACTCGACAGCAGCGGACTAACGACGATCGATTCCCGATGAGCTCCGTCGATCGATGGTTGTTGTCCAGAATCCATATTCTCTCCTTTATGTACATGTGTCATAAGGTTTAGGGAAAGAATAATTTTAGCAAACAGTAATAAAAATCTAGACAATATTCTAAGCGAAATCTAATGGCAATAAGAAAGAGTCCCCACCAACTGCGACAAATTTGATGTGGGTTTATTTTCACTTTTAAATTAACTCTATATTCCCACTTTACTCTCTCAGTTAAGAGGTTCAGTGTAGTACTTAGGAATCGAATCTACAGAGACTCTAAGATTGCACAATAGACTTATTGTTTTCTAATTAAAGCTAGATGAATTATGACAATAACAATAAAAGTGATTTTAAGATTGATTTGGTTTATAAGGATATAAATTTAGAGATTGGACTTAGGGGAAATTCTTAAGTAGATTTAGATAATGCAAACTAATAGATTGCTAGGGTTTTATTAAGCATCGTTCTGAACTCAAACCTCGGGGTTTAGGAGATCACTCTCGCGCATCTCAAGTGAGCGCCGATCGATGGCAGTAATACGGCATCGATCGATGCTCATTATTGGTTTTGCGGTTTAATTAATTCTCTAAACTTCTAGTTCAACTCTCGTTCATTACTTGTTATTTAGATTGTTTAAGATACATTTAAGATTATAACTAGGCTCTCGCTTTAGCTATAGAGCCCTAATTTCTAAGATTGAGGTGTGATCAAATTAACTTCGAATTAAGAGCAACTTAAATAAAGAACCAAGAAGATTACCCTAACAATTTCTATAAAATCAGCAATACATTACTACCATTAAATAACCCTAAATCTAATAGAGAACTACTCAGACATAGCAATAGAGAACATGAATAAATTCTGAATAAATTGCATAGAATAAACTAAGTAAAAAGATAAGAAGTTCAAGATCTTCTCTGTAATGATGATCAGATCTTTCTCTTCAATAGAAGTATCAATGTGTTCCAACTCTAAAACACTGGTGTAAATTTTGCGGCTACTCAGATTATGGTCCTAATAGCTTCTTAGGGCTTTTTCAGCTTAGGGTTTAACAAAGTTAGAAAGCCCTAATAAATAGTCTAAATTTTGGCTAGGGACATGTCTTGCAATTAATAAAACTTCTGGGTAAAACTTATAATTTCTCAATCTTTATGCCGACTTCACCATCGATCAACGCACAGGGTGTGACGTCGATCGATGGTCTATTCATAAATCTAGGTCCGACTCTGAGTTTCTGCCGAGCAATCTTAATTGCTCAAAATAATCCAAAAGCTCAAATTGCTTCCAATAAGTACCTAGACATATAAATACTCTAAAACAATACCAAATGCATATAAAAGACTCTAAATATACTATATATATTATAGGTAAAATAGATAAAATCCATACTATATCAGGTTAAACAGGGTACCCTTCAGCATCGTGTCCGATAGGGATCCAAAGTTTACTTAGATCTTTTGACAAGCCTTCAAGAAATCCCTAGGGACAAGGGTACAGCTCAGCAGAACATACAGACGAAAAATCTGAAAGGAAGATTCAGACTCTAGAGGATATGTTGTGGGCATGTGTGCTGGGCTGGGATGGGGAGTGGGGTGAATACCTTTCGTGGATAAAAATTTCTTAAACAACAGTTAGCACAGGAGCATCAGGATGGCGCCATACGAGGTGTTGTATGGACAACCGTGTCGAACCCCCTTATGCTGGACTGACGTGGGGAAGAGGCATGAGTTTGAACCAGGGATGATAAAGGAAACAATCGAGCAGGTAGAATTTCTTAAGGAGATATAGAGGGAGGCTCACGATCGCCAGAAAAGTTACGCAGACAAGCACCAAAAAGAGTTAGAATTCTCTGCGGGAGATGCGGTGTATCTGAAAATGAGTAACTTCCACGGGAATGATCCAAAATGTAAGCTAAAGAAGCTAAGGCCAATGTATATGGGACCGTTCTTGATAATGGAGAGGGTTGGGCAGTCAAGAACAAACAGATTTTCATGATGTGTTCCATGTTTCGGTACTACATTGATATTTGGAAGAAAACTTGAATCTTTAGTAATCTAATCTTTGTTTCTTGAGTTATTTGAGTTTATTTCATCTTCTTAACATGATTAATCTTGAATTCATCATGAGTTTAAGTTTAATCATAAAGATTAGTGAGTAGATTCTCTTTGAACTTATGGGTTAGGGTAATTAGGGTGATTAAGTGATGATTTAGAGTGTTAGGTATTAGATCATTCGTGTTTTATGCTTATCTCATGTTCTTAATGCTAGTTTAGACATGATCTCTTTAATCTAGATCTCTAGACATTTCATGCCCAAAAGGTGTTCGATGAAATGTTTGAGCCAAAGTGATAATGCTCTTTGCTTGTTTAACCTAAGGCATTTGATGTTAGAGAATCTTAGATAGCTAGTAAATGTGTTCTTAATGATTGTTTGATGAATTAAACCAAAGGCATTTGATGTTTAATGATTAATAGCAAATGGACTCTTATTTTGATAAAGAACTAGTTTAATTATTGTGTCTAGGCTTATAGAACTTGATTGCTTGTTTGTATTAGCACTCTAGATTAGGTCTTAGTCACCCAAAATCAATACCCTTTCCCATGGGTTCTCTTATTCCCCCATTGATTGAAAGATAATCATTTGCTTGCTTAGTTTACTTGTTTCAAATCAACTTAACTACACCGAATGCACTTAGATTAAGCACTTCACTTGTATTATCATTGCATCATGATCACTTAGGATTGGATTGATATCATTTATACTACTTTGATTTAGAATTAGCAAAAAAATTTTTTATCAATTTTGGCGTTATTGCTAGTTCTAAGTTGACTTTGACAATGAGATTTAGTCATTGCTTGAGACTAAGTCTTATTTTATTTTATTTGTTTCCTTATACTCTTCCTTCATGTATCTTTGATTCACCGGTGCATGAACTTGAGAAGTAGAGGACCAACAAACTTTGTTCCAGGAGTAGACAACATCAGGGCTTTAGAGAGAGAATTAGCAAGAAAAAAAAAAGAGAAGAGCGACTGGCTCATTTGAAAAGATTAGGGTTAGAGATAGATGAAGATCAGGATAACACTCATCAAGAAGATGTATATGGAGCTGACAACCATGGAAAAAAACCCTCAAGGAGTTCCACATGGGAGAGCTAAAGATGGAAATGGCCAAGGAATTGCAAACCTTAGGCCACAACACCCTCCACGCCAAGCTAAGACGATTGGAACATATGACCAGCCCAACATCCATGGGAATAGGGCGGGTATTAGAGTTCTAGCTGTGGAGAACAACAACTTCGAAATAAAGTCTAGCTTGATCAATATGATCCAGAGCAACAAATACCATTTGCTGGCTTTGGAGGATCCTTTGGATCATTTAGATAATTTCGAAAAGTTATGTGGCAGAGTGAAGATCAATGGAATTTCAGAAGATGCTTTTAAGTTGAGGCTATTCCCTTTCTATTTGGGAGATAAAGCTAATACCTGACAGAAGAACTTACCAAGATCATCTATTGAAACAAGGGGTGACTGAAAAAAAAGCTTTTCTCACAAGTTCTTCTGAATATCAAGAACAGTCAAGCTAAGAAATACAATCTTAGGATTTTAGCAAAAGAACTTAGAAAGATTTGGGGAAGCTTGGGAAAGGTTCAAGGGATTCTTGTCACAATGCCCTCACCATGGTTTCACTAATGAGAGTCTACTAAGAACTTTCTACAAAGGAGCTTTACCTAAGTATCAAAGCATGCTAGACACTGTCAGCAATGATTTCTTCTTAGGAAGAACTGCTCAAGATGACATGGAACTTGTTGAGAATGTGACTCAAAGTGACACAGTGTATAATGATGATTATGATAGGCAAAACCGAGGTGGAGGTGGTGATGACTTCTACACAAGAAAATAGCTGAAATCTCTCCAAGACAAGCCAGACATGCTCCTTTTAGATAGGGAAAAAAAAAAGAAGGTGAACTTTGTTGGTACACAAGCTCAAAAATAAGTTTTTGAGGTTAGTGAAGCCGAGGGTTTGGAAGGATAACAAAAGTTGTTCTTCATAAATACTAATGGTCAATGGTACAAGAATGAGCCCAACTTTCGGTACCAAACTCATACCAAAACAAGCCCCAATATCCAAGCACCTACCAGTAAAAACCCTTCTATAACAACCAGTAGGGTCGATATCCATCCAAGCAACCATATCCTCCACGTTTCCCCTCTAAGAATTCAGTCTACTCAAGCTCAAAGAAGCTCTTCATAGGTTCAGCCTAAAGACACATGCGTGGAATCAATGTTCAAGCTGCTATTAGAATCTCAAGCAAGAAATGAAAAGAACATCGGAGATGAACTCAAGAACATCCACATTAACATTGATGGGAGCTACAATGAGTTCAACAACAAGTTCAAGGCTTTGGAAAATCAATTTTCTACTATGAGCTCTAACTCTAAAAGGCATATGGGATCAGTATCCAAAAAATCTTAGCAAAATCCTAAGGAGACAATGCACTCAATTACACTAAGGAGTGGTAGAGAGTTACCTTCTAAAGTTATCGAGGATGATGAGAAAGAAGCTGGGGAGGTGGTCATCAATCTAGATGATGAAGTTTTCGATACTTGATGAGGAGACTAATGAGGAGATCATGGAAAAGATAGTTGAAGAAAGGTTAAAGGAAAGCTTAGTGAAGAGAAGAAGGTTATGAACAAGAATTAAGCTACTTTCACTCCTCCTTTATATGAGCGAAAGCTTCCCTTTTCGAGTAGATTCAAAAAGCAAATTTTGGAGAAGTACAAAGCACTCTTTGAGAAGCAAATGAATGAAGTTCAGATCACTATGCCTATCATTGATGCTTTCATGTTGGTTTCTCAATATAGCAAGTTCTTGAAGGACGCAATAACTAAAAAAAAGAAAGAGATGGAAGGTATGATGGTTCTTACTCATTAGTGTAGCACTATTATTCAAAGATTGACAGTCCCAAAGAAGCTTGAAGATCCTAGAAGCTTTACCTTGCCTTGTTCTATTGGTCATTTGTCCTTTGAGAGGTGCCTATGTGACTTGGGGAGTAAGTTTCAGCCTTATAACCTTGTCCATTGCGAAGAAGCTTGGTTTTACACATTACAAGAAGTGTAGAATCTCTGTAGTGTTAGCTTATCGCTTGGTGAAGCTCCCCATAGGCATTTTAAAGGATATAACGCTGATGATTGGAAACTGTGAAGTACCTACTGATTTTGTGGTGCTTGAGATGGATGAAGAGCCTAAAGATCCTATGATATTGGGAAGACCATTCTTAGCCAATGCAGGTACCATTGTGAATATCAGAGATTGCAAGATTGATCTTCATCTTGGAAAAGGGAACACTCTTCACTTTGCTGACAAGAAGGTGATGAAGAAACCCACTATCCAAAGCCAAGTGTTCTACTTTGAAGCTATGGATGCTCTAGCTGATGAGTTCCTTGAGGAAATGGCACTTGAGGACTCTCTACAACATGCTCTAACAGTTGATAAGGAGGTTCAAATGATTGAGGACAAGGAGAGCAATGGGTATGTGAAGATGCTAGAATCTCACAAGGAGCTGACTAGAGTAGACAAGTTTCAGGAGCTGCCTCAAGTTGTCTAGAAGGCTGCCTCGGTGAGTCTAGAAGAGGAACTTCAACATCTGATTGGTGCAAAGTGGAGCTTAAACCTCTTCCTTTTGGTGTAAGGTACGTCTTTTTTTTCTCCAATAACACATATCATGTCATTGTGAGTAGCCAACTAAATAAAAATGAATTGTCTACACTTTTAAAAGAACTTAGAAAGTATAGAAAAGCAATTGACTACTCACTTAAAGATATCAAGGGGATATCACCCTCATGGTGTATGCACATGATCCATTTAGAGAATGAAACAATGACTTCTATAAAGTATTAAATAAGGTTGAATCCCAACTTTAAGAATGTTGTAAAGAAAGAGATTATCAAACTCTTAGATGTCGGTGTGATTTACCCTATTTCAGATAGTATTTAGGTATCTCATGTGCATGTAGTTCCAAAAAAAGATAGTATCAATGTCATTAGGAATGAAAAAGATGAATTAATACCCACTAAAACAATAACAAGTCATACAATGTGCATTGATTATCGAAAACTTAATGTTGCATCTAGAAAAGATCATTTTTCATTGCTATTCATTGACCAAATACTTGAGAATAAGAGATTTGGTTGAGTTAAGTTTATGTAAGACAATGGTTTTATTGGAATAAAGAAGTTTTAGATTTAATGAAATGTGGTTGATGTTTGGTGTATGGTTTCGAGGACGCGGTCCTTACGATAATACTTCTCGATATCCAATGATATTGCTTGGGACCGTTGCTTCTGTGTATAAGGAACTCCAAAACAGATAGCACACGGTTCAATCGTGATGTTTACATATTTCATAAAAGGATTGATGGTCTGAGAAACCAGCCAAATTTGACAGGTCTTTGCAAGGGATAACAAAAGAAAAGGGAAAACCGTTTGATTAGAAAAACATAACGATAAACAATTTTAAAGTCCAAATTCATATGCACCAACCTTGTGATAGTTATTAAGCATCATTATTTATAGCTCTTGCATGGTGGAAATATTTTATAATTTTAGATGTTTAATGAAAGCAATATATATATATATCAGAGCGTACTCACCCTTTGTGGGAAAAAGTAAGCCCCTTAGATTTTAATCAAATTTTTGATCCCTAATTCATATAGTTAATTATTCATTGAGAGTTATAAATATCTGCATACATATATAGTTTGATTGGTCATAATACATATTTCTCTATATTTTAGTTCCAGAAATACCCTAGAATAGTATTAAAAAATTTGTTACAAAATAGCATTCAAGAAGTAAAAATTTATTAATAGGTATAAATATACATTTATCCCCTAAAGTTAACTAATCTAAACTTAGAATTTAAAGTTATCTCATAAGTTTTTAGAGATGAGGTTTGAATATTATAGACTTTAATTAAGTATTTTTGTATTTTTTTAAAGCTATTTTGGTGACAAAAATTTTAAAAGAACTATTTGAATAAACATCCTTTTGGTTTGGACTCATTTATATACTTTAATTATACACATATTTATTATATATACTATTTAAGCTGTTTGTAATTATATCAAAATCTTTAATAAAGAGACCATTAAAGAAAATTTCCTTACGTACTATAAAGAAAATTGCCTTAGGCCCGAAACGTTCACACGGCTCTGATATCCTTCTATATATTAAATGATAAGTACATTTGACACGTGTCACTCATACAGCCCTTCTCAGCCGAAATAACGCGATTCTATTGGTTGATTTTTTAGAAATTCATTTTTGATTTATTTTTCTCATCGACACAACTTAAATGGAAAGAACTATAAACACTTACCTTATATTGTATTTTCGGTTCAAAATAAATCATTTTCCGATGATTTCTCTTTTTAATGCAATGAATACTCATTAAATAAGACAGATTGAATGGAAACAACCGTAATTGTCGAGAAAATTTGTAGATCATTTGGTTCGTTATTAATTATTTGTTATTAGTTTCCTTATAACAAATATTAGTTAATACATGTAATAATAAGTTGCCTTATAACAAATTAATATTTATTTCGCAAGAATATTAGTTAATACATGTAATAATTACTTTCCTTATAACAAATATATTACTTGCGCAAGAATTATTACATGATTCATGTAATAATTAGTTTCCTTATAACAAATAAATAACTTGCGCAACAATATTAGTTAATACATGTAATAATTAGTTTCCTTATAACAAATATATAACTTGCGCAAGAATATTAATTAATACATGTAATAATTAGTTTCCTTATAATTAGTTAAATATGTAAAAATTAGTTTAACTTTGTAGTATATATATAGGTGAGTCTCCATGTCTTTAAACCCACACATTTTTGGAGCTTTATCACACGTTAGTAGTAAATCTTAGTGTTCTCTCTTTTGTAGAATGAGAAACGAGAAAGAGTGGTGAAGGCAAGTCGTGACATCACTATGAACAGTAAAAAAGTTATCTTTCAAGTTCACAGGTAATCCTTAAACTCTTACGCTCTGTTTCATTTTGAGTTATAATGTTTTTTTTCTTTTGATGTGGCAGGCTTAGTAAAGACAACAAAGAGGAGGTTTTGGCTCGAACCAAATGCCTCCACGAAGTTTATTTGATACTACTTACCTTGTTTTACACAAATAAACTGCCAGGATCCGTCAATGGTGGTAACTGCAAAGAGCTAGGTGGTTAGGCTGATGTTGATGGTTTCTTGGTCGGTGGTGCTTCTCTAAAGGTAACATATATTGTGTTTTGACTTAGTTTGTTTTCAAACATATCCTTTTTTTATCTAATATGTTTTTTTTTATTCTTGTTTCATTGTTGTTTCTGCAGCCTGAGTTTATCGACATCATCAAGGCTGCGGAGGTGAAGAAAAGCGCCTAATGAGTTTCAATTAGAAAATCTCGATCCTTTTGATTTTGCAGTCTCAGTGATAAAAAAAAATGAATAAGTTGATACAAGTATGATTATGTTACTCTTTGCTCCAGTTGTATGTTACCTTGAGAACGCAACAATCATTTTGTTGGCTATTTGTGTGAGCTTGTTGATAACTTATGATTCGCTTGTTGCAATATGCCTTACACTCAGGTTCCTAACCCATTATTCGACCTTGCTGGAATCATGTGTGGACAATTCGAGAAACCATTTTGGGAGTTTTCCTTGCAACTTTGATTGGAAAAGCAATCATCAAAACGCATATTCAGGTTTGTGAGCGTTTCCATAATACTTCTTTTTTGTCCACTCTTGTTCTCACATCCCTTATAGGATTGATCTCAAACTCTTGCGGTTTTGCAGACGGTCTTCATCATATGTGTCTGTAATAATCAGCTTCTTGACTGGATAGAGAACGAGCTGATATATATTTTAAGCTTTGTGCCTGGTTTTGCTTCAGCTTTGCCTGCGGTTGCAGCCAAACTCCGCTTAATGGAAGAGAAGTACTTGGTTGCTTCATCTCGTTCAGTCATGTTTTTTTTTTCTTATGGATCAGATCGATTCTTCAAAAAAAAAAAAAAATCATGCATAACGAGGAAGGAGTGTCACAGAGCTTTACATTCTGAGGAAATGGTATGTCGGGATTGGAATGTTAACTGTTTGATTAATCTCTTTGGTTGTTGACTTGTTGTAAAATTTTGCAGCTCGGCCACAAACAGATTGATAACCTCAAAGGATCATGCCTCTGTTCAGCTTAACATTGGTCATCTTGACGCTGATGGTATCTACACTGGCCAGTTCACCACTCTTGCTCTCTGCGGCTTTGTACGTGCTCAGGTTTCTTTTAGCTCTCCTCTAACGCTCGTGTTTTATCTTAGCAAAGTTATTGTGTTTGTTTATTAACGTTTTGACTGAAATTTGCAGGGAGACGCAGACAGTGGCGTCGACAGGCTCTGGCAGAAGAAGAAGGTGGAAGCCAAACAACAGTGAGATAGATAGAGAGACATATAATCTATGAGCTGTTGTTGCGTTTTTTTTTTTGGAATGTTTCTTTGAGCTTTTTTCTAGCTTCCAACTCCTGTTTTTGGTCTCTGGTTTATGAAAGATAATAATTAATCAAGTTTTGGTGCCTGATCCGTTAAATTATTTTTTGTCGTTGTTTTCTACACAACATAAATTCTTATCTTTAAAATTGAGTTTAGTTGCACTTTTTTTGTCAACAGTTTTATTTTCACATTATCGCCATCGATCAATAAGAAAAATTTGGAAAATAGTTTTAAACTTTGAAATTTAACATAAAACCGCTATTGAAAGATTGAATCATATCTCACCATTCCAAAGCTCTTCAAGGGTCTTGTAAGGACTCAAATGTCTCATGAACGAACGATGTACCTTAGACTAACCTAGCCTGCACAGTTACAAATAACAGCCAAAAGCAATGTTTAGACATAACTTTCAGAAGAGAATTCACTTTGCCATATGTCACTCATACAGAGTTTTTCAGAAGAATTTAAGATATTTGATTGGTCGATTTTTTGGAATTTTTTTATCATTTTTTAATTCATCGATCCCACTATAATAGGAAAGTACCACTACAATCGATCCCAATAATTGCAAGGGAAAACATAATTTGATGACTAATTAACATCACTTTCCAAATGACTTACATAATTAGTTAATAAATTACTTGCGCAAGAATATTAGTTATTACATGTAATAATTAGTTTTTTTACAACAAATAAATTACTTGCGCAAGAATATTAGTTAATACATGTAATAATTAATTTCCTTATGATTAGTTAATACATGTAATAATTAGTTTCCTTATAACAAATAAATTACTTGCGCAAAAATATTAGTTAATACATGTAATAATTAATTTCCTTATGATTAGTTAATACATGTAATAATTAGTTTTCTTATAACAAATAAATTACTTGCGCAAGAATATTAGTTAATACATGTAATAATTAGTTTCCTTATGATTAGTTAATACATGTAATAATTAGTTTCCTTATAACAAATACTCCTTCTGTTTCATTATAAGTGTCACTTTAGGTTTTTGCACACGGATTAAGAAAATAATTAATTTTGCATATTTTCTATATAAAAACACAATTACCTATACACCTAACCATATTTTAACCAATAGAAAAATAAACTGCAACATAAAATTAATAAATTTTGCATCGAAAGTCGAAAACGACACTTATTTTGTAACAAAAAAACTTCTCTAAAACGACATTTATTTTGAAACGGAGGGAGTAAATTAGTTGCGCAAGAATATTAGTTAATACATGTAATAATTAGTTCGAGTTATTACATGTGGTTTATGAGATGAAAGCTATAAGTTTCAATATAGGTGCCTCAGGGTTGTCATTCTCCAAGCATAGTTCCTTCAAGTGCATGTGCTCGAGAATTTCGGTAGGTTACGCAGCAAAATATAACAAGGACAAGTTTCTGAAATAGTTTGTGCGATCGGAGTTGGATTGGTCGTCGTTTGAATCAGAGGAATCACCGATGGAGATGATGTCATAATTGTGTAGAATGTGAAAGTGGAGAAAAGTTATGGTAGAGATGGTATATGAGATGAAAGCTTTAGTTCGAGATAGTTTACCTCTGTCTCGTGTAACTAATAGCTTGAAGAATGGTTCTTTTCTTAATGGTTTGAAAAGAGAAGTTTTTCAAATAATACACAAAGACTAATCATATACTTCGGATTCGTCTGCATGACGATACACACAACACAAAGGCTCACTGTTTGTGTCATTTTGTCATCAACTTTATATGGTGAAGAGTATATACTCTATCACGTAAAGTAGCAATCTTTTAACTTGATTCTCATATTATATTGATATATATTTAAAGCTGGCAAACTTGAATGACATATGAACTTTGAACATTGTATTTGGTTTATGCAAATGAAGAGATGGTGGTGCAAAAGCAAACTCGATTAACATATGCACATTATAATGTTGTATCGGTTTATACAAATGAGATTAATTGATGTTTGTGTGAAGGAATTTTTTTCTGCTTCATAAAGTTCGATATTGGTGTAAAAGGGGTTTCACAAACTCTGATCAAAATTTCAAAAAAATAAGCATTATGTGTTTATTTATGGATTGGAAGTCAAGATATGTCAATGATGGTGTTTGGATTGATTATAATATCAAGTTCTGAAGATTTCGATCGAGGTCTAAGCAAATTAGTTTGTAATATGTCAATGATGTTGTTTTACTAATAATAATATCAAGGAAAGAGATTTGGATCGAGTTCATAGTAAAGTGGTTTGTAATCGTGTGTGATATGCTATGTGATTGATTATGAATTACTAATCCAATGGTTTACGATGATGGTTGTTCTTATAATAAGCTGAGTTACGAAGGAGTCGTGGTTGGTTTTTTCTTATATTTGTTAGGCCATCGATTGCTTAGTTGTTTAATATAACCAAGGATTTTGTGAGAGTAATTTTCGGTCATATATACAGGTTCATTAATCATGTAACGCTTAATTAGATATAGAGGGTTAGAACAAATAATTTAAAAATGAAAGGGTCCAAAATGAATTGCATAAGTAGATTTATTTAACTCATTCTCTTTTAATAAAGTATATTAATGAGCATTAAGAAGTTTAAAGATTGTGTGGACATTGCATATATAATTTTACCATGATGGACACACGATTAATTAAGGAAACGTGTGTGTAAGAAGACATATTTAAACCGAACCGATCTTGAGGTGCTTTGGTCCTCGAGTTCAAATAATCAAGGCATATATGAACATAACTTTACACAATTAAATGAAAAGATTTCAAAACAACACAAAGTTAATTCAGCATTTGACATAATGAGACATATGTTACTTGGAATTCATATTATAAAATAAATTCTTGCAAAACATATAGAGTAGCAACTTAGGAAACTGAACGAAATAGATAAATAAACATGTAGAAATCTTAAACTAATTTTACATGCGTTCATAGATAATACACCTTCACAACTCTCCCTTTAGTGGTCGCTATTCATGGCAAACTGAACAAATTGATTAAGCCTTTGATAGTAGTAACCATGATTGCATTCTTCAGCCATGTTATCCTTATGGCATTTACAGAGTGCCTCAAGGTTGGTCATAGCTACATAGTAGCCAGGATTCATACCTAAAGGAATATCACTTAGAGATTTCTTGACTCTTTCCTAGCATTGATCGGAGGTTGATAGATTTTCTTTCCACTTAAGTTTATCCAGATACTTTTGACCTTTACAAAAGCGTTCTAATGCAAGCAGTAACAAACCGTAAAGATACGTACCGTCTTTATAGTTTCCAATGGATGATCGGTGTAGATGAAAGAGGCTATTTCATCTTTTGTTTTGGACGACATATTGAAGTATGCCCTCAATATAGTGTGCCTCAGGGTTGTCATTCTCCAAGCATAGTTCCTTCAAGTGCATGTGCTCGAGCACTTCGGTAGGTTCCGCAGCAAAATATGACAAGGACAATAGTTTGTGCGATCGGAGTTGAAGTGGTCGTCGTTTCAATCAGAGGAATCACCGATGGAGATGATGTCATAATTGTTCACAGATGAATCTTCTCCCATCTTCACTTTAGTGTCTTTCTTCGCTGAAATGTTTCTTTTATTTTTGGTGGTTTTTACTCTCAATTGATGCTGAAATTTTCTTTCGAGAGTAATTTTGAAAGTTTTAGGACATTGATAAAGATGGTTCTTGGAAAATGATGTGATTGTACATGATGAAAATTCTTTGTACATGCTAGAAAAAAATAGTTATATAGATTGTTGTGAGGATGCTAGAAGTATGTGCTAGAAAATGAGAAGGGACGACACATGCAGGAGGGACGAGACATGCAGTTCTAAAAGGTTGTGGTTGACCGGTGTTGTCACGTACTCGCATTAAAGAGTCGTTGCTTTTTACATTTTTTATTGATATCACCAAGATAACTGTCAGTTTTTTCGTCTCAATCGAATTTGGATTCTTATGGTTTCTTAATAAAAAAATCATAAAATTAGAATATCAAAAATCATAATTTGGATTCTTATGGTTTGCTTAGATGTAACTATTTCATTAAATCTCCATCTATGATTTTCCAAATAGTTTTTGTGTATGTGTAATTTGAAAATCTAAGATAATATACTTTCTGATTTGTAATCTTTTCCCCATAAATTTTTAAATATGTATGAAATAATAATTAAATATTCAGTGAAATCGTTTTTTAATAATATTGATCGTAGAAAACATCAGGAAATGCATTAGTGTTGATACTATCAAATTATTAATTGATGAATATATTTAGAGCATGTGCAATGGGGATGCTTAAGGTGGGGCCCACTAGCACCCCCTAAATCCAACTCTTAAAATGCCCAATTAAGCATCCAATTTTCCTTGGTGCTTGCACTGTTCGTGGGCCCCACTGACACGTGGCGGCCCGCGATTAGTTCTTTTTAAAAAAAAAAATCAAAAAAAAAAATAAGCACCCTTTAACAGATCCTAGGTTAATGGTGCTCTTATATAACTATTGAATTCTCCCCCCCCCCCCCCCCCAACAAACAATGCATATGAGACCAGCTTTGGCTTGTAATAAGAAGGGGGTTGTTTCTAAAATTTAGAGATCCTCAAGATATCGCATTATAGAAAATAATAGTTTAGATAATATGATATATTATTCTTACATACTAACAAACATTTATCAAATGAAAAAATATATATATCAAACAGTTAATTACCTAAAGCTACACTTTTGGATTATACATTTGAACACGCGTTACAGATGGCTCTAGGCTGAGAATGATAGCTTTGTAAAAATATATGAATAGTTAGTCAATCAGTCTAAATTATTTAATTAAGAAAGTATATAAAAGGGTCACTAAAAAGTGTCGAATTTTCTAAGCAACCTAGCGAACAATCGATATAAGATCAAACTCACCATAAATTCAGATAATACGACGAGGGTGAATACGTAAATCACTTAAAATCCAAGACTCGATATAAATAGGATCGTATAGGTATAGCGCGAGTTGATAGACAAAAATAAAAACACTCTCAAAACCTCTTCACTTTCTTCTTCTTGCTACCCTTTAATGGCGTCTGACGAGAGCATGGTGATCATTTGTTCTTCATTTATAGACGAAGAGTACGACGATACAGACGATGGGTTTCATTACCAGACCAGACAAAGCAGTTTGTCTAGGTTATCTATCTGCACGAGCTCCTTCCACGACGACGATGAAGATACCTTCACAAGCCAACCTTCGGAACTTGGTAACTTCATGTCTGAGCTGCCTATGGAGGGCTTAGATGACGACGGCGCTGAGGAGGACGGAGAAATCTCCAATGACGGTGAAGACTCAGATTCCGATAAGGAACCTACATGGTTTTACTCTCTCCCGACGATCATTTCTTGTCGGAGAAGAAAACTCACTGTCTCCACCGTTTTCAAGAAAGATAGCGAGATGATGAACGTCGATGGAAGTACTTTAGTTAAGCAAAGAAGGTACGGTCACGGTTTTAACGGTGTGGAGAGAAACAGTGACGGAGACAGAAACCGTTACGGCGGAGGAGGGGAAGGAGAGTTGACGGTGGAAACGAAGGTGAAAGGAGGAAAGAAGCCGATGAAGATGGGTTTTGAGTAAGTGAAAGCTTGTAGAGATCTTGGATTCTTCGACGTGGAAGTTCCGGGTCGGGTTTCAGTATCCACCTGGTCAAACTTTTCAAAAAAATAAAACATAATCATATTTTTACTTAAAATAAAGACTTACAACACACACAATACAATTTAATTAGTGATAATATAAAATATGTTACTTGTAAAACTATACACTATTAATTCCAGATTTGAAAAATAAAATATATTTTTAAACACACAAATTATTTTGGGACGTTCCAATTATGCATACCGGAACAACTACCTCTTGATACTGAAGTTACGTTGTTCCATCTCGTCCGTGTAAAATTCGAGTACCAACATTGTCCTGTGCCTGATGCTTTCTCCCAAAGACGGTGGTCTTATGATATAAAATCCGTTACTACTAAAACTTTGTATTATTTAATCCATAATTTGAATTTGTTTATGCCCGCACAGGGTGCGGGCCGGTCACCTAGTATATACTATATTAGAATTACTGATCAGGGTATGCCTACCTGTTGACAAAGTTTCAAAACATAAGAGTAAATATGTGCGGTAATTAGAAAAAAAAATCTCCTGATAGAAAATTGTTAAACTGATGTTGAAAGAGTTCTCCAAATAGAAAATATATATTTTTATATCAAAAATACTGTTAATGTTTCTGAAAACAATCTAAGAAGAAAAAAGAGAACAAAAGAAAAACAAACAATCTAATAAGAAGAAAATACAAATCTAATAACAGGATTATGTAATTCACACAAAATATTTCATTTCATCGTTTGGGGTTAGTCAAGGACATCGAGCATTCCGACCAGGTCCTCCGTAGTAAAAGTAAGTCCCCCATACATTGTTTTTGCCTTGTCTGATGTTATAACAAGCCGGGTGATCAGCCAAAACATGGATATTGCTCAGAGGCAAGAGATTGTTGTCCCAGTCTACAACTTGTAAGTTCCTGAAGTAAGCAGCTTTCTCAAACCCTTCATCTGCGAAATGGCCACTTCCCATCTGTGTTCCAGTGTGACTGCCGCTTGACCGGCTGTTCACAACTTCGCCGCCAAATTGAACCATACTTGCATGACTCCTCAAGTGACTGAATAAAAAGACTGGCCAGTAGCCCACAAGAAGTCCATTTCCTAACTCAAGCCACCAATGTCCATGTTTCGGATCCTATGTTATGTTTAATTAACCAAAATTGGGTACACCACGTTTAGGTCCCAGAGTAAAAAATAAATAATAAGAACAGTATAATTGAGAGAACAATATAAAAAAAACTTTGAAATCCAAAATAAAAGCTACCCTGACTACTATTCTATTTAAGAATTTATAAATATATATATATATATATATATATATATATATTATATATTTCTATTTATATATATATATTTATAAATAAATTCTTAATTAGTGAACTCTTAGCAACCGAGGTAGGTATTTAGAAGTTAATGTCTGTGTCTTAAATATAAAACAAGCAAACAATCTAATCCTACAAAATCAACATGACTGGCTTTGCATAGATGAGGATAACTAAATATTAGTGTTTTGAAAACTAAACGGGCTGGTCGAATCGGTCCAACCGATTCGTGGAAAAATCTGATTCCGGTTTATTTTGAAACCCAGATTTGAAAAAAAAAAACTGATAGTTCGGTTAACTTTAAAACCTCATTTTAAAAAATTAACATATAATTAGTATTTTCAATTTTTATTAAAATTTAAGATTTTATAATCAATGTTTAACTATTATCATTTATTGGTTTTCTATATAATTTATTCTCATATACTAGACGTTTTGCCATATTCATAAAATTTAAGACTTTAGTAGTAACAATAAATAAATACGGTAAATTTGAATGGACAATCATTTAGTTTTAATCAATTTCAGTTTACATAGTATTCACTTATTTACTATGTATAAGCTATATTTATACTTATTGTTTACATTTCTAATTGATAAAAGAGAATAAAGACCATATCATATGTATAACTAAATTTTTTTTAAATTTTACTGTAAATATATAATTATAATTATTAAAAAAATTTAAAAAAAAATAATTCAACTTGTTAAATCAACCCAAACAATCAATCAATAGCTATACCAAGTTGATAACATGTCCAGTTTTCAAAACATTTAATAAATAATGTATAAAACCTTCGGTATGAGTTTTTTTACTTAACCATCGTTAGTTGAGTTACCAATTAAAGATATGTTTTATCCTCTCTTTCGGCAAAAGTTCATTTTTACATTTTTCTTTTTACACAAATAATGTTTTTTAACAAATGATACAAGCTTTTAAGTTTAATATTAATTAAAATGCATTAATCTTGTAAAGAGGAATTTATTTCAAATACTATTGATTAGATTAAATTTAATTGATAAAATATAAATGCATTTCAATCATTTTTTACATTTGTATTTACAATGTCAAAGTTATATTTTTGCAAATTGAGAAATATATTTTTGTTTATACTAAGGGAGATCAACATAATTTTCCCATATAGCGTCTTAGTTGATTCGATGAAATTATGTCATCAATTTCATATCCTAAATTTAGTGCTCTTACCAAATTGAGCATTTCTACTGCCGATTTAATTACTTGATGTTTTAGAGAATTTTTTTTGTTTTAAAGATGATATTTTAAATTTTTAAGGTAAAATTTGTTAACAATTGATATTATTTGACTAATGATATTATGCAGTCTATTTTAATATTGATCAGATTATGAGTAGGTGTATAGTCAATGAAATTTTGTTTAAAAATGTAAGTAAATAAATGTTTTCTTAATTTATGTGTTTATTTCTAAAATGTTATTTATTAAAAACGGATGGAATACTTATGTTTTTTGAAAGAAAACTGATGTTATCTTTTTTTTTTCTATTACTCCGATTTATGAAAATCGAGGTTGGTTCCTTTGTTTATTGTTTCCCAAAGATTTGCTTGTATCCAAATTTCAAAGAAACTACTGTGGCACACATTGTAAAAGTTCAGCATTTCAAGGGGTGATTTTCATTTGTTTGATGAGTTGTATATTTTTTAAGTTAATATATTCCGCTAGTCTTCTTTACGTGGGCTATATCGCTTCAAATAATTATCATGATTGTTTGGTACATAATTTTTGTAACATTCCAATTTGTAGTATATATTTGAAAGATTTAAAGTAATTAATATTGTTATCTATAAATAAATTATATTTATTTTATTGATCATACATCTATAAAGTATTCTAGAATTAAGCATGTTTGGTCTAGAATAATGAAAAGATGAATGGATTATCAGAAAATAATTTTTGATATTATTCAAGTGAGACCAAAATAATTTTCAAGTCAGTGAACAATACTTTCCAATTTGTAACATTCCAATTTGTAGTATATGTTGAAAGATTTAAAGTAATTAATTTAGTTATCAATAAATAAATTATATTTATTTTATTGGTCATGCATCGAGAAAGTATTTTAAAATTAAGCATATAACATTCCAATTTATAGTATATATGGATTTACACTAACATAGATTACAATTTTGAGGCTCAACAAGAATGTTACATTATGTGAGATGGGTAAATTATAACATCTCAGTTTGTGGTATATGTTAAAAGACTTAAGAGAATTAATTTAATTATCTATATCATTAAAGTGTACTTACCTTTTCGGTCATACATTAAAAAACTCCATAGTTAATTGTGCTTGAGTTAAGTTGAAGTTGTGGAATGGTATGTGACTTATTAAGAAATATTTGTGATATCCTATTAGTGAGGTTAAAGCACGGAAATTTTATGTGATGATTGCAATTGCAGAGTTACTCAACAAACTTTCGAACCTTTGTAAAATTAA
The DNA here is from genome assembly GCA_905132885.1 of Moricandia moricandioides. Taxonomy (NCBI): domain Eukaryota; kingdom Viridiplantae; phylum Streptophyta; class Magnoliopsida; order Brassicales; family Brassicaceae; genus Moricandia; species Moricandia moricandioides. The sequence continues at coordinate 44,839 of CAJHQQ010002042.1, forward strand.
TGCATTGTTCAGTGAACGGATATGGAATGTCTATTAGCTGTGGTTGGTAAGGCCTCATAGTTTTGTCATGGGCAATGTTCAAAGAAAAATTGTTATGGGAAAATAGAGCAAGTGGACTTGATATCAACTATATGCGACAATTCACTGTCCACTAGGGCATAATTAGTATAATACTTTTCATATTTATATTATATCTATGTCGTGTATTAAAAAGTAGATTTATGTAATGGAATAAAGAAAAGTATATGAAAACATATTTCTTAAACACAATGAATGAATGATTGGAGGGGCTCAAATTATTATATATTATTCATATGTATATTATGTATATGTCATGTGTTAAAAAGTAGATTTATGTAATGAAATAAAGAAAAGTAGCTGAAAAGATATTTTAAAAAGACAATGAAAGAATGGTCGCAGGGGCTCAAATTAACAGTTGTGTGATAAGCTTATTTTTTAATGTGTCGGTCTAAAACTAAGATTTTTAGCAAACGTATGCGTAGCCTATTAGGCGTTATTGACTTAATGTGTGTCGGTCTTAGTGCTTTTTTTTATGTAGTTAGGGCATCCACATCAATGAACCCCCTTGGGGTTCATCTTTTCATTTTTTTATTATTAATTTTTTTTGTTTTTCTTTTTGTTTTTTTTTTTAAAAAAAAAAAAAAAAAGATAGACCAATCGCGGGCCGCCACGTGTCGTGAACAGTGATGATACGGGTTCACCAGAGTGAACCCCAAAGGCACGGGTTCATCACTGTTCATCTAGAAAACTGTGTGAACCCCCCTTATGAACCCTCAATGTGCATGCTCTTATACTAATGGCTTAAGTTGGAAGCAAACGTAAACGAAGTACTTCCTTTATTTCATAATGCTTCATATTTTAAAATTTTCACACTTATTTATAAAACATATTAAATTATAGTTATTAATATATTATTTTTTACAATTACATATTCTTATAAATTATAATCCATAAAATTTAATAAATATAATTATATTTTTCAAAGTTTACAATTTATCATTAATTAATTTTTTAAAACGAAATTTTTTTTATAGAATATATATCTTTCCCAAACAAATAAAGAGTATTAATCACAGAAAACATTTTAAATTGTAATAGTGGGTCGTCAACAACTATTTCTTGATAATATCTATAAAGAAAAGAAGAACAGGAAACCAGTTCATGCGCTAAACTACACATTCCGATACATTTAAACGTCGATCGAAGGTTATTGGTAAATTCAAAACATCACAGGCACGTACAACTATGACTTGATTCTACCTTAATTTTCATCAAAATTCGATATGAAAAAAGGAAAATTAAGTAGATCAATATTCTATTTGGGTTGACAAATATCAACAATGTATAAGGACAAATTTTAAGTTTTTAGGAATTAAGTATAGTGTCACAAATTGTAAGTTTTCAAGATTTTTTTGTCCTTATCAATGAATTGAATTGATATAATATGTTTAGAAGTGGGTAAATAAATGGAAGAAAGGAAGACTGACCTTCCAAATCATTAAGCCGAGATCAAACTGTCTTCCATTGTAAGAGGACCTCGGGGAAATCGCTGCACCAATTGCAATTTTATTGTTGGTTTGTACGAACCCTGAGCAGAGTAAATTGTAGCATCCAGTTGCTTGGTATGCATCTGTCTGCTTTTCCAAAATATTAAATTCAATTGCGTTTCCATAATAGGAAATATATAAATAAACAAAAAATAGAGAACTCGTCTTCACCGTCCAATATGTGAAGAATCTTGGATAATTATCTCCGTATAGCTCAGGACTAACCTGAAAGAGATTTCAAATGCTATGTACTCAGTAATCACCAACCTGATTATTAATTGGACCCACTGTTTATCCTCATTTTTCCAACTTCCTTACTATATACTTGATTAGTACTAGAATAGTGGGGGTTGTTCTCAATTTAAAATATTTCTAAATTATCTCTATTTTGGTTTTATAGCAACATTTAGATAAAAATGTACTATAATCTACTTATATTTCTAGTTAAAGTAAGAAGTAGATAAATAAGATATAAATGCATATATTGAAGTAAATTACACACATATTTTATAATTTCTTTATTTTTGAAAAAAAAATTTAGGAAATAATTTTATAAAATTAAAAGTTGATTGTTTCTGGAGCTATTTTTACATTTTTTTAATTTAGAGCGTAAATATCAAACACATAGAAAACGCTAGTAAATCTTGTCCGTATTTAAAATATAAAAATTGTGTAATATGATGATAGTTTTAAGTTTATCTGAAAAGTATGCATTTAATATATAAAAAGGCAAAAAATGTATATATAAAAAATCTAAATAAAATTATTCCTAGGTTGATTCTTATCACTCAACGACTCTTTTTGCCGAAAAATACTTAGGCGGATTCTTTTAGTGATGAAATATTAATCAGCTAACTAATGGTTTGTAAATCAACAATTTTTTTTTCTTCTTAAATAATCAGAAATAATGTTTATATACTAAACCAATGATACCTGCCAACCAGCTTCAATGGTATTTAAGTCATGGCCAAATGAGCCAGAAATTAGCCAAATCTGAGACAAACTAAACTCATAAGCATCAGTAACACGTGGCGCCCACACGTTTATGCTTGCTTTTGCTCCATAATATTGTTCTCCATTAACAAACACAACCGCGTGCTGCATGTAAACTAAACTATTAGTGCAAACCTTTAATTTTTTTTGTCTAAATAAAACCTTTAATTACTACACCTTTGAAATTAATTCTAGGTTTACACTATATTTTCAATATCAAGAAAACAGTTTGGACATTCAAAGAGCCTTTTCTTTTCTCAATCGAATAATTTTTTAGAATGCTTTTATCTCTTGTTGGAGAATAAAATGCTTTATTGAACCAACAAAAGTTAAAAAGTAAAAAGCATACAATACAATACTATTCTCCCGCATCATGGATTCGTAAGAGAGGTGTAGAAGAAGTTACCTCGTGACCGCCTCCGGAGGAGTCTCTTCTGATTGGTTTTCTCAGTCTCCGACCAAACCGTCTAACTGATCTTGCCCTCAAAACATCAGTCTTCGTTGTCCTTCTCATCGGTATTGACCCGATTGGACAACTTTCACCCGAGAGACTCCATAACTGAATAAAACTTTCTTCATTTGTTGTTTCATTTGCTCTACTTCGCTTTTCTGGCAAATCCTGCATGGTTCCATTTGTAGAATGTCAATTTTCTTAATTAATCATTTTCACGTTTTGTGACCAAAATAGTTTAAAAAAATAATTGAAATAACATTTTCTTTTGAAAATTTAATTTTTGTTTTTTTTATTTTTTAAAATTTTAAACTCATCTAAAAATCTCACCTCACAACTCTAAACTATAAATTTAAATTAATTAACTCTATAAGTGTAAATATACATTTACACCTTTAACAAAATATATTTTGATCATTTTTTTCTTAGAGATTATTTTGTGATAAAAAAAAAATTTAAGACCGTCTATTTTTCTTTATAGAATCACTTTTTCTTTCAATAACCAGATAGATTTTGTACCGAAACTCAGACTAATCTCCCAAATGCCCAGAATGGCTGTGGCTGCCATGAGGATAAGGATTTTTATATGTCGTTGGAACTTGATTTCTGGCTTTGACCTACATGGGGAATCCTCTATGCACTCAAACATACCACTTCACCACACGCTCTTGGGTTTATAGTTACTTTTTTTTTTCTTTTTTCTTTTGGTTTATAGTTACTTCTTTCTTTTCTAAAATTATAAAACAAGGAAAGAGAAAGAGTAAATTCATTACCAGTGGTTTCTGCCCTCGAAGCTGGGGATGATCAAATGCTGGTTGCAGATGAGACGGTACACATTCTATTACATCTCCGTCTGGGCTCTACAGTTTCACAATAACAAAAATTAAGTTCTCATAAATTTAAAAAGAAACAGAAGATTCCAAAATAAGGGTATGTTTGGTTACGTGGATTGTTTTGATGGAAGGCTTGTTGATTCGCCTGAGATATTCTTCTACTCTTCTAAGTTTCTGAATCTCTCTGTTGGGTTTGAAGGAAGTTTGATTTTTATGATAAAGAGCCGACCCAAGTAGCAAGTCTAGTTGAAGAGAGAGAAGAAAAAGAAACCCAATAAATTTGGATGTGATAGTTGCAGAAGAAAATGAAGAAGAAGAAGCCATAACTAGAGAATGTACGGACTGTTTTGTAATGAAATGGATAGGTCTATTTGTCTCCTTGTGCTTTCCTGTTTTGTTTTAGCACAAGAACAAAGAAGAAGGAAGAATGAGAGAATGATAGGTTGATTTAATCCCAATGTCCAGACAGAGGAAAACAGAGAGCAAGCAAACAAAAACTACTAATGTTATTTTCGGTGAAATGCTATTTCCTCATTTTTTTAGGGGGTTTCTTGGGGTTTGTAGAATCTCAATGCTTTTGTTTTGAAATAAAGAATAAAAAAGGAGAGGAAGATATGAAGTTAAGTGGCTTTGGGGTTGTGTTTCTGACAGAGTGTAGGCTTTGACAGGCACGAATTACCATTAAAAAGAGAGTGCTTAGAAGGTGGGCCTTTTTGCTTTTTGCTTTTTGCTTTTTGCCTTTCCCCAAGTTTTTACCATAAGGCCATAACCTCTTGTCCACTTAACCATCTTCTTTACTTCACTCGAAATATCGAAATAGTAAGAGTATATTTATTGTAGATCTCTTATTATGGAGTTTTTAACTTTTTTTAAAAGATGTTTTTTAATTTTTGATTAAAAAATTTAAGAATTATCTCTTAAATAAGAGACATAAGAGACGTTTCTTAGCCAAATTTTTTTTTTTTTGAAAAAAATGAAATTATAAGTTAAAAACCTCACCCTAAAAAACTTGGAATAAACATGACCTAATAAGCTAAAAGTGATAATTATCTACCAAACCTGATGACGATGGGACATAGATCTATCATCACTATACTAGGAAAACTTAAGGTTTGAACTCTGTTTTATCATCTTATTCATGAGTTTTCACAATACAAAACATGAAAAGAGTATAACGTGAAGAACAAAGCATGCATTGTTTAGTGTAATGATTTGCATTAAAGAAATTTAGTGATTGAGTGCGTTGTATTAGGATGTCATGTTACATACAAATATATATATATATATATATATATATATATATATATTTAACATGCCTATTGTAATATGTACTTCAAAATCAGTATTTAAAGCAATGAGTTAGATTATACTTGACAAGTTTTTTAATCCATAAATATTCATAATTCTATGCAAACTGATTAATGTATCCAAACTGAAGTACCAAACACTACTTACTTATTTTTCAGTGAGTTCTTGCAATTTTTTTAACTAATTCTATAACCACTTTATCTATTGTCTTTTTAAACATTTTGACATCATTTATCCCAAAATAAAAAATAGAACTTACATATTTTAAATAGTTTATTGAATCTTTTACATTATTTTTCGTTCATCTTAACTATTTAATTAATTGTCTTTACTAAAGTAATTCAACAACATTTATTTTACATGTTAATTATAATAATTCGACATGTTTAAATGAAATTGCTCACTTTGTAATAAGAATTCTAAACAATTAAGAAATAGCTTTTTTACTTGGTTACAAAATCATCTAGGCATGGACTTTCGGATACCCGTTTGGATACAAATCATTTTTTGAGTATCAGTTTTTTTTTAGGTTTTGAAATTAGGCTGCGTTTGGGTATTATAAATTTTAGTGTGGGTTTCGAATCGGTCCTCTCAGGTTGAATATGGTCTGTTCTGATATATAAGAACCTAAAAATATCTAAATAACCAATGCATCTGAAACAAGTTTAGATATTTGTACCAAAGTAATATATTACCCGATTCGGTTCGGGTATTTTGTATCCAAACTAAGAATAACCAAAAGTAACCATATTACCTGATTTCATTCATGTTCAAGTCTAAATTATAGGAACCTAAAAATATTCATATAACCAACATAAAATTAGTTATATGGTGACACATGTAAAATATATAACAATAAACAAGAAAAAAATCAATTTATATAAAAAAAGTAAAAATCCGCGCAGGCGCGTGGATCAATCTTTAATTAAAAAAAAAAACTCTAGTGTGAAACCTTGGCCGTATCTTCTTCCCTAAGCCTCGCGGCTCCGGTTCCAAGAAATATGGGGTCCTCCTACAAAATAAACCCATAATCTCAGCTCGAGATATATATGGCCTTATCAATGCTTATGTTCTCCTCAACTATAGCTTATCCTGTCATCTACCTCACCAGGTAAAGTCTAAGGGTTTCAAGATCCCCTTCAATTCAACTTGAATGTCTATAAGGAGTCCCACCTTGTACAAATGGCACCACTCATCTATAGGTCTCGGCATGCACCTTTTTGGCCTTTTCCAGGATTTACTCGGTGTAGTCTTGGACATAGTGGGATCTCTGCAGCATATGAACCAATGTTCCACACTAGCACGGTTCAAGAACTATTTTCGGGGGTTCCCTCATCCACGAGGGCCAACTTTCGTGGGTGCCACTGCTCCTGTTAGGCGGCTTAGCGCAGCGTACGAACGTTTGAACGGTCGATCTAAGAAGTTTAAAAGTTTGAGAGATCTGTTCATTGATCGATCAAAGAGTTTATAATATGTTCAAATTAACGTTTAAGCCACTCTCTCAAATAAGAGGTTCGATGTAGTACTTGAATATCAAATCTACAGAGACTCTATCTTTCACACAATAGACTTGATCTTTCACACAATAGACTTGATTTTCAGATCAAGCTAGGCAAATAATAATAAAACAGTAAACACATTAGTAAATAGAAGATAAGTTTGTAAATAATAATAAAGAAACGCTAAATCTAGGGATTTATCAATAAGTGTATTCAAACACAAATCAATGATGCTAAGGGTTTTATAGATTCAATTCTAGAACTCGAATTCAAAAAGCAAGTAATCCAGTTTTCGCATGCAATTACTAATAAGATGTCTAAATCCTATGTTCCAGCTATCGCATGCAAACAAAGAATGAGTATTGATCGATACCAATGGTTGAGTATCGATCAATACTAATTTAGACAAGCATTAACGCTCAATCGATAATGTTCAACTAACATAGACTAACTCTCGTTTGCGCCTAGGTATCTAATCCAAAAGATTTTGGGTTCTGTTAATTGATTGCACTCTTGTGCCTCTCATTTGTCTTATGATTCTAGGTTCAAATAATCAGTCACACTTCATGGTTTTTCAACTACTCTAGATCCTAGTATTACAAGCGACTCTGGTGTAGAAATAAGTAAGCAAGCCAAGCAATTCTAATAAATTATCAGTTTGACATTAATCTCATGAAACTCCTAAATGTAGCACGAGAATTACTCAGACATGAAAGCAATAACACAAAGTATAGTTTGAATAATACATAAAGAAACCAAAGATAAAATCAAAGGATTTCCGATCAATCTCTCAAGGAGAATTGATCTTCTCTCCAACCCTAAGAAAATGAATATATTAAAGTATAGAAAGCGTAGCCGTCCACAATACCTTAGAAAACACATAAATATGATTAAAAGTCATCTATTATTCTGGTAACTAGCGGTGATCTCTGGGCTTAAGTCGGTCTTGAATTGATTCAGGAGTCTTATGGAATCACTGTCGATAGATACCAAGAGGTCTGTGTTGATTGACACTCCTTCTCAATCTCGACAGCTTCCTCTCGTGAGACAGACATACCACTATTCACTAAAACATGCATAACTTTAGATCTAACCGTCAGATGAACCTAAAACTGATGGTATTAGAAACCTAACTCAACTATATATTTTTTGTCAAAAGATGAGCTCAATCTCACTGTGGGAAGGTCTCAATCCATAGGTAAATATTTGACGTGTCTACGTAGTTCTACATCTCAAAAAGCTTCAGAATCTCCAAAGTTCTCCAGAACATACCTGAACCTGAAAACACTCTAAAACAGATTTAAATATATATAATAGACTCTAAAAAGCACATATACCATAGACTCAAAAAGTGGTAAAATCCATGGTATATCAACTCTCCCAGACTTATTCTTATGCTTGTCCTGTAGCAAAGAATATCACCATCTGAAAAAAGTTTGAAATCGCAAGGATTCACATAATTTTTATCTTACTACTATCACCTCTGGGATGTTCAGCCACATCAGATCAATTGTAACCTCCGAGGTAATTTATATATCCTATCCTAACTTAGCAACCAAACCATTCTACCAGTAACTTAGCTAATGCTTTTTCACTCACCCTTCTACTAACCTCATTTCTTACATATAAAAAGATGCAAGATTTACCTTGGGAGAATCAATCACATGACACATAAACTCTTACACAAGCAAGTATATGAACACACATGCAATATTCTCTGTTACATTTCCTCTCTCTCTCTCTCTCTCTCTCTCTCTCTCTCTCTCTCTCTCTCTCTCTCTCTCTCTTCTCACTTCTCAGTTAATGTCTCCCTTTTTTTTGAAGGGTATCCTTTTACTTTTTTAATTGACTGAGAAATTTGGACATGCTTTCATGAATCAAGCCCTAATTTTTTTTGCCATTAGATCATGTTCACTTCCTTTTGACTTTATCTCTTTCTAGAATTTTATTAATCAAGCTTTAATGGTTGTAGCCACCAAATCATGTTCGAGTTCTTTTTAATCTGAAGGGGAGAGAGAAGGAAACCAAAAAGACACATTATTTACCTTCCAGACTTGCAGGAGGAATACAGTCCAGTGTATACCAAGCCCCAAAGCAAACAAATTAGGTTCAAGTAGGTTGGAGGTCAGCTTCAGTCTCTTCAAATATTCTTAACAAGTGTGGATATGACTGACAGGTGATCCATTTTGGTATCTCTAGTACACTCTGCATTCAATAAATCTAAGAATGGTGCTATAAATTGGTTATATAATAAGTAAAAATTGAAAAAAAGATCATAATCCTCTTCTTGGCTCTATAAAAACTCAATGAAAACATATAAAATAAAAGTGAAAATAAATCACAATATCAGTAAACTCCCTTGGACTTAAATAACATTGTCCCTAGTGTTATATAGTTCGAGATTGGTAGGAAAAATAAATAGGAATATACAAATTTAAGAAGGAAATCGAGTTTTAGACACGCCTTCTGATATGAGTGTCGATCTACATAGTTAAGTGGTGATCAATGCTCGTGATGCTCTGTCGAGCGACACTGGCTGGTTGTTATCAATCGATGCTGGTATATCAACTCATCTTCCTCGGATATTTTTTTATTTTGACCTGAAAATAAAATAAATACGAAAAATCGATAATAAATAAAACTAAAACCAAATTAAAAGTTACAGAAAAGTTGTTTGCCTCCCTCTCAACGCTTATTTCAGTCATTAGCTTGACTTATGGAGATTAGATTTAGTCTGGATGAGAATGAGAACTTGCTCCAAAACAAGTCTATGTGTCTCTCTTCCTCATTTTGTTGATGTTGTTGACAAAAGCTCTTGCAAAAGCTTCTCCTCTGTCTCTCATTTCTGAATTACATAGCACTCTGACCTTGTAAAAGGCTGTAGACCTCCTCTGTAGCGCACTCTATACTTAAGACTTCCCTAATGACATCGCGAAGGAACCAGTTACGATAAATCTGCATCTACATTCTTTTTTATCTTCCTTGACCTTCTCCCAAAATTACATTTTTCAGTCTCTGTCTGTTCTAAAATTTAGAGGGTGTCGATCGATGCTGATGGTTGAGTGTTGATTGAGGCTCATGCTAGTTTTGCAGTCTCGTGGTTTGAGTCATCTGTAGATTCTCAATCTTTAGACATCCCTGCATGAAATAAACTCCTCGTCTGTGTTCTTCTCCACAAGGTCATAGAAGACAGTCTCATCAACATTAGTCAGACACATCTTATTCTTCTTTAAATCAAAAACCTCTCCCACAGTAGTCATGAAGGCTATTCCAAAAAGAAGAGAATGTTTTCAGCCTGATTTGATCTCCACGACATGAAAGTCCACAGGGACAGTGCATTCCCATATCTCTACTTTAACATTCTTGACTATGCCAGCTGACTTCGCCTTGGAGTTATCCACAAAAGTGAAACTATTTTGACAAGGTTCCACCATTAATCCTAATAGTTAAGCAATTTCTTTGGCCATGATGCTAACCGCGGATCCAGTATCATAGAGGGCGTATAGGAAATTTCAATCATGTATACTGCAGGGAGTCAGAAACTTCTCAGGATCTTGTTCCTTCTTTAGTGTCTTCTTGGGTTTATGACTGACCTTTTTGAACAGTAACTCAATGTCCTTCTCTGTCTCTCTGAAGAAATTACCAAGTCTATACTGATAGTAAGTATCCTCGAAATACATACCCTTAGGAACCTTATTCAATCTCTTGTGAAATCCATCAAGTTCAGCTTTGTTAGCTTCTCTCCCTAGGTGTTAGAGAACATATGGTTTCCTATATTTCACTCTCTTCTCTGGAATTCTTTCCTTTGTTGCATGTTGACCCATGAATGGTTCAGGTTCGTCCATATGGTGTCGATCGATGACACTTGGTGTGTGTCGTCCAATACTCTTAACAAAAAAGGTTTCAGTTGGGGTTGACTGCTCTTTTTCTGGTGCATCTGCATGTTGATGATTGGTGTTTACTTTCGGCATTGTTGATGTCTGAGATGGCTATAGAGTTGCAGTCAAGTAGTGTGAATCAATGCTTGGTAAAAGCACTCGACATGTCATGCGTGGGTGTCGATCTCTGCTCAGCTGTGGTAGTCAACAGGTGCTCGCCCGTTGTTGTTGATCGATTCCATCGTGTTCCTGTCAATTGACGTCGTCTTTTTTAATATTGTACGGGATGGGAGGAGGAGGGTGTTGTGCGGTGAAGTTCTGAGTGGCTTTGTTCCTAGGTACTCTTCATGGGGTGAGGATCGGTGCTCAACTGATGGTGTCGATCGACACCAGTGCGAGATGCCAAAGGACATATCACTTTCGACTAGAAAAACATCTTCTTCCAGCTTCTCATACTTGATTACTTCCCCAAATTCATTATCTAAGATGTCATTAACCTGGTGCCTTTTGCTTTCCTAAGCTTCCCCTTTAACCAGATCTTCTTGCTTCTTTACAATTTTGGCAGTCTGAGAAACATGTGTGTCTAGCATCATGACATGGGCGTCCAAGGTTTCAAATTTTCCATTATTCTCTTTGTTGATAATTCCAACCTCAGATTTAAGTATGCACTCATCTTCTGCTGAATTTCAAAGACTCACTCAATCATAGATTTCATTCTCTGAATATGGCTATGAAAAGACCCTTCATTGATTTGATTCTCATCTTCTTCTGCAGTCTGTTCCACCATCGAGACTTCATGTACAAAACCAATTTCAGCCTTGATCCTGTCACCAACCATTGCAACTGATTTCATCCTGTGCATATCCATATTCTTGGTATTGTTGTTAGACACCAAGTTCTCAGTTAGTCTCTTAGCTTCCTCTGGGGTCCTGGTCTCAAAGATTATTGCACCATCCAGCATCAACATATAACACACATCAATACACTGCAGAAGTTTCGCAACAGTTGAACTTCTGTGAAACCATGATGTGCTCAGTCCTTTTGGTACTTTTGAATGCTTCACCGGGTCCTTGAGAGAATGTCAAAATTTTATTCCTTATCTCTTTAGACCTTGTACCAATAAATTTAGTCAGAAACGCAGTCTTGACATCATTCTAGGTAGTGATAGATCTTGGTGGTAAGCGTTTCAGCCAATGAATCACATTCCCAAAAAGAGAATATTTGAACAACTTACAGAGGATGTAGTCTTTGGTTCCTTTATCCTCCTAGATGCCAGTTTTGCTGACGATGTTCTTGTTTTCTCAGATGAAAATTCTTGATCTAGTGAAAGCATTCTGGAGGTTTTCAAGTCGACGCTGTCTCAGGCTTAATGATGAGTGTTGAAAAGTCTACAGTTTTCTGCGCTGGAATTGCAGATAGTACAAGACAAGAATTTCAGGCTTAATTCAGTATGGAGGCTGGTGTGCTTCCGGTTCTTACCTGGGGCTCCCTCTCCTAACAAAACGAATGGAACCACTCATTGAGAAAATAAAGAAACGTATCAGTCTAAGTGGACTAATCGTTTTATATTTATGGCTGGTTGGTTGCAGCTTATAAAGTCGGTGCTAATGAGCATCGCAAACGTCTGGCTGTCTTCTTTCTGCCTCCCAGGGGAATGCCTAAAAGAGATTGATAGTTTGTGTTGTGCTTCTGTGGTCTGGTCCAACACTAAATGTGAAGCGAGCGAAGATGGCATGAGATACAATTACCACATTGAAATATGTGGGAGGGCTTGGTTACGCCCGTTAAAGGAAGTCAATGTAACTTACTGTCTGAAGCTAATATGGAAGATCACGTCCTCACAGTCTCTCTTGGTTCCATGGGTGAAAAGTTATTTGCTTAAGGGTGAGACTTTTTGGGTAGTAAGGAGGACCAACTCTGGGTTCACGGATGTGGCGAAAACTCGTAAAGTATAAAGACAAAGCAAAGGATTTTCACCGAATGGAAGTGAGGAATGTTCAGGCATCTTCTTTTTGGTATGAAGCTGATAGACACCACTAGGATAATCTATCAAGTTGCTAGCTTATTCGAGAAAGCTAACTAAACTCCGACTCCGGTAATTCGAGAAGCCGAAAGAACTCCTTAATTTATTGATCTTTTATTTGATAATCATAATGAAAACTAGAGGTCCCTTTATATATAGGAAGAACCTTGTACGTTAAGCAACACCAATAGGAAAATATAATAATATTGGAAAACTACCAAAAGCAATATAAGTAAAATAGATAAAACCTTTGTCCACGTTCATATTTCTAGCCACTTTCCTTTTTATTTGATTCTACTGAATCTGTTGTTGAGCTTCGTGTCTCCATTCTTTGAAGTGTCTCAAGCATTTTTCTCTTCTTACGAATGCATTTGCTTTCAAGCAAGTGGTTGGGTCTATCAATACTCCCCTCCCACACTTTCACCTTGTCCTCAAGGTGAAATTCGGGAAAAAGTTGATGAATCGTTCCACCTGATTCCCAAGTCTGGTTGCACTCCGGTAACTCTGCCAATGTCGCCAAGGCCCCAAACTCCTTGCTGCTCTCCTGGCCTCGAATTCCTTGAATGCTGAGTGATGAGACTTGCAACACCATGTTGCCTATCAGTTCTGCCGAGATCTCTTTTCTTTCTGTCCTAGTTGTACATGTCATTACGTTCAATGATATTTGCGACTTATGCAAACGAGGATCACCATTCAAGATTGCCCATTGATCTCCACTCTTGAATCGTAATGTGTGCATCTTCCAATCTATCCTTGTTTCTCCTAACTTTTCCAGCCATTTATATCCAAGGATCAAATCTGTGTTGCCCAAGTCGAATGCCACGAAATCCTCTTTGATCATGATCCCTTGAACCTGTAAACATACTTGCCTGCACTTTCCCGGGCTAGCCAGAACATGACCATCTCCCACTGATACATCAAAGTTTCGAGTTTTATCCATGTTAAGTTGTAGCTCATCCACCAACTGTCTAGAGATGAAATTGTCCGTGGCTCCACTGTCGATCAGAATCTCTACTTCACGTTTTTCCAAGTAACCCTCCAGACGCATCGTTCGTTTAGAAGTGTTTCCAGTAATGGAGTTGAGCGATAGCTCCACTGTCTCTCTGTGATTTTTGCCTTCTTCAATGTCCTCTCCTTCTTGCTCATCATTGACTAGAAGTATCTGTAGTTTTTTCCCTTGACAACGATGACCTGGATGCAACTTTGCATCGCACCAGAAACAAATCCCCTTTGCTTTTTTGTCTTGTATCTCTTTAAGGCTCATTCGTTGAGCTGGTTCAGGGTTCGTTCCTGCTGCAGAAGTCAGTTTCTCCCCACTCCCTTCGTTTTTGTGGGTACTCCAATCGGTTTGCTTTGAGAACCCCATTGACGGAGAGCTCCGTCCAGTACACACGGCTAGGTTTTTGTTCTCAATCCGTTGGGCCATCTCTTTCAATCGTGATAATCCTGTTGAGCAGAATAGTTTCACCTCTTCATAAATTTCAGGTTTTAGTCCGTTGAGAAAAGCTTCCTCCAAGAACTCGGGTGGTAAGTCTCGAGATGTTGCTGTGATTTTCTCGAACTGTCGTCGGTACTCAGCTACCAATCTGATCTGTTTTAGATTCATCAATCGCATGTATGGGGACCCTCTATGTCCACTCCCAAAACGCAAGAACAACCGTTCGCGGAAATCCTCCCATGAGACCATCGGCTGCTGTGATTCTTCACTTTGAAACCATATGAGTGCTTCTCCAGACATACTGTAAAAAGCGATCTCCTTCTTTTCTTCATCGGAAGATCGGTAAAACATGAAATACCTTTCTGCCTGTAACACCCACCCTTCTGGGTTTTCTCCAGAGAATCCTGATATTTCAACTTTTCGTGATGGAGCTTCTCCATTGTTGACTGAAGACGTGACTGCAACAGCCTTGCTTGCTTCCACTTCATCTGTTTTCTTCTTTGTGAGCAAAGCGACTTTGACGTTGAGAATTCCGATTGCTCTCATCACCTCTGTCATGGTCGGTTCTGCACTCACGACTTGCTCACTAGAGGAGGTATGTTCATCGTGGTCTCCCTCCCCACTTTTGGTCCCTTCCACATCTTTCCCTTCTCCCATAGTCGTACTCCGGGTTGTGGGTTTAGATGTATTTTTAGTCATGGCTCTGATACCAATTTGATAGACACCACTAGGATAATCTATCAAGTTGCTAGCTTATTCGAGAAAGCTAACTAAACTCCGACTCCGGTAATTCGAGAAACCGAAAGAACTCCTTAATTTATTGATCTTTTATTTGATAATCATAATGAAAACTAGAGGTCCCTTTATATATAGGAAGAACCTTGTACGTTAAGCAACACCAATAGGAAAATATAATAATATTGGAAAACTACCAAAAGCAATATAAGTAAAATAGATAAAACCTTTGTCCACGTTCATATTTCTAGCCACTTTCCTTTTTATTTGATTCCACTGAATCTGTTGTTGAGCTTCGTGTCTCCATTCTTTGAAGTGTTTCAAGCATTTTTCTCTTCTTACGAATGCATTTGCTT
The DNA here is from genome assembly GCA_905132885.1 of Moricandia moricandioides. Taxonomy (NCBI): domain Eukaryota; kingdom Viridiplantae; phylum Streptophyta; class Magnoliopsida; order Brassicales; family Brassicaceae; genus Moricandia; species Moricandia moricandioides. The sequence goes on from CAJHQQ010002042.1 coordinate 59,921, forward strand.
TCAAGCAAGTGGTTGGGTCTATCAGAAGCTTTGTCAGACATGGGTCATCTGTTAGGTCTTACGGGTGTCAGGGGATGTGTAGACATGGGGACTTCTTTGAAGGAGAGTGCTGTGTCAACTATCTCTCGATGGCCACGACGACATCGCTCAGACTTGTACACTATGAGGAAGCACTGCATAAGCAGCAACGTATTATGACTGTGGGGGAGGATGTGTCGGTATGGTAGTTTAATATGGACGTCTTCAAACCAAAGTTCAGCACCAGTAACACAGGGTCTCTTCTTAGAAGCTATGCTCCTACTGTTAGTTGGCATTCCAGTGTTTGGTTCTTCTATTCGACGCTGAAGTATACGTTCATGGTGTTGCTGGCAATGCACAATATATTAACAACTGGAGACAGAATGCTCCTATGGAACACTGGTATTGATGCGAGATGTGTTCTGTGTAAACAACATGTGAAAACAAGAAATCATCTCTTTTTGAATGCAGGCAGTCACAAAAGGTTTGGTCGTGTCTGGTTAGGCAACTTCTTCTCTCTAATTTCACTGGTTAATGGCAAGATATTATGGAGATTCTTGCAGAAAACATTTTCTCAACGTTGAAGATTTACCTTAAACGATACAATTTCCAAGCGGCGCTGCATTCCATCTGGAGAGAAAGAAACAACCGTCATCACGGGTCTCAGCAAGTTCTAATTAGACAGTTACTACAATGATCGATAGACATATTCATAATCAATGTCTTACAATGGTCTCCAAGAGCATTAGGCACCACGAAAGTGTCCTGCAACACTGACTCTTTGCTCGTAGTCTGAAAATGTGCTCTGTTATATACCAAAACTCTCTATTTCTAGTAGTCATGGCTGTAAAAACTATTTTTCTGAATAAATTTGATATATTATCCAAAAATAAAATAAAATAAAATAAAAGGCTCTGTTTTGGACTCCTAGTGTCCCCACTCCCACTTTCTTTAATCCTTCTTTGTATTCTCTGTAATTATGTCCGTATGTTTTAGTTTCTTCGTTTTAAAATTGTAATGTGTTGGACATTTATTTCTTTCCCATTTTTTTTTAAATATCAGTATTGAGTCAATGCACTAACAAAGAGTAGAATACCACACCTTATGTGCAAACAGATGCAAAAATGAAAATGTTTTTTCTTGCACATTGCTGATGTATATATTGCCTATCTGAGCACATCAGAATTCACAAGTCGTTGTAGTGGAGCATTCATATTCATTATATAAATTCCCTACAAACATATTTGGTAAGATCATTATGTTCTTCTTTTGCCTTTTTGAACTTTTATCATGGACACCATGTGTGCTTTCTTTTTTTCTCTCTTCAATAATTTTACTGATTGAAAGCAATATATAATAATTGACCAAATTTATCATCCATGTTTTTTTTCTACCTCAAAAACGTTATCTTATTTCTCAATCTAAAGGTGAGCTGCGAAACTATATTGAAAAACAAATATATATAGAAATACGTGCAACTTTGACTAAAGAATCTGCAAATAATGAAATCTGCATTTGAGAATAACTAGTTCATTCAATTTTGTTAGAAAAATTTAGTCATGTTGATTTTAAATCATTGAAATTAATCCTTCGTAGTCAGTTCCAAAATGCTCACACATTAAATATTGTAACATACTTTCCATAGTCCAAAAACTATCCATGTTATTTGTAGGGTCGACGAGCTATTTCCCCACGAGAAATATCATATAGCATCAGATCCCCACCAAACTATGACCTAGTGTCAAATCTCCATGATTTTAAAGTTATGAACTTATTTCTCCACGAATTAACAATTTCGAATGTATTTCTCCCCGAACTGATACTTCGAAACTTAATTACCCATAGACCATGGTTTTAATTGGTTTATTATCAACCAAATAGTTTAAACCGACTAAACCAAATAAAAATTCATTTTAAACAATTTTTATTAAACAATATTGTTTTCCTTCTTGTTTAAATTTCAAAATATAGTTTTTTTAACTCCAAAGAAGTTTTAGGTTTATATTTTTGTGTTTTCTAAAATTTGAAAGTAAAAAAATTACATCAAAATTTCATTTTTATAAAGTTTAATAAAATCACAATGAACAAATAACCTTGTTAAATTTGTATTTTTTGGAAATTTGAAAGAAAAAAAATAAAATTTTGATAAAAATATATGTCAAAAAATCTAATTTTGTTGAAAATTTGATTTACGTCAAAATTCAACAAAACATAGATTTTAACATATACTTTTACTTTCAAATTTGTTCATTGTAATTTTATTAAATTTTATAAACATAAAATCTTGATATAATTTTTATTTTAATTTTTTTTAAATGAAAATAATTTTTAGAATAGGAAAGCTTTTTTGAATTAAAAAAATCTATATTTTAAAATTTCAACAAAAAGAAAAACAATATTCTTTAATAAAAATTGTTTTAAATGAATTTTGGTTTGGTTTAGCCGGTTTAAGTTATTTGGTTAATAATAAACCAATTAAAACCATGGTCTATGGGTAATTAAGTTTCGAAGTATCGGTTCGGGGAGAAATACATTCGAAATTGTTAATTCATGGAGAAGTAAGTTCATAATTTTAAAAGCATGGAAATTTGACACTAGGTCATAGTTTGGTGGAGATTGTATGCTATATGATAGTTCTCGTGGGGAAATAGCTCGTCGACCCTTATTTGTATGTAATAAGTATATGTTATGTTTAGTTTTAGGACACTTACTCGGAACCTGATTTTTTATTAATCTAAAAATGTATCTGTGAATAATTAAATATAGAAGCAAACTGCTAATAGTGACATTATCTTATGAGGATTCGTTAAACTAGTAGAGGCAAAGGAAAGAGTCCTGCCATCAGTGCATGTCCAAAGTTTATGAATGTACAAAACAAGTTTATAAAATATGCAATTTTCGTATATTTTTTCCGTTATGATATATACTAATAACAGTAGCTTTTTTTAATATAAATTAACCCAATTTTAAAGAAGGTTTATGATGTAGGGTTTTATTTCCCTTTCAAATTAACCATATTTCTCAGTTCACTCTCTCAAATAAGAAGTTCAGTGTAGTACTTAAGGATCGAATCCACAAAGATTTTAGGATTGCACAATAGACTATTTGTTTCGAATTAAAGCTAGACAGTAACAATGATTTAGTAAGCAGTTATTCAAAGATTGATTGATTGGTTTGTAAAGACTTATGGGAAAAAATAAACTTAGGAGAAATTATTAGGTAAGCTAAATTATGTAGATTAATAGATTTCTAAGGGTTTTACTACGTACCATTCTCGAACTCAGACACTAGGGTTTAGGAGATCCCTCTCGCAAATCTCAACTGAGTATCGATCAATGGCCACTATGTGGTGTCGATCGATGCTATTTCTAAACATATACGATTTTTATGTTTGATATGTTCTCTAAACTCCTAATTCAACTATCCTTTGTTACTAGGGTTTTAGACTGTTTAAGATAAGTTTCAGGGTTATAGCCAGGGTCTCGCTTGCACTAAGAATTCCTATGATCTAGAGTTGAAGTGATTAAATTCAACTCATCATTAAGAAAAACTTAAACAAAGTACTAGATGATTACCCTAACAGTTCTATGTGATTAATAGCCACCTTTGAAGAACCCTAAATCTAAAAGCAAACTATTCAGACATGATTATGAGAAACTAACAAATAACTGAATGAATTGCATAGAATAATAAAATAAGAGATAAATGGAGTTCAAGATCTTCTCTTTAAAAGTTTCAGATCTCTCTCTCCAATCCTAAGCCCTTCTCTTCTTACAAGTAAAATATAGCCGTCAACAATGGATTAACAGAATATAAAGTAGGTCAAAAAACACATCTAGGGGTATTTTGGTACTTTGCGGAGGATTCTGGGCTTCAGTTGGTCTCGAATTTTTTTTGTCTTGTCTTCTGGAATCACCATCGATCGACACTAAGTCTGTGCCGTCAATCGACAATCTTTCATCTTCTTGACAGCTTCCTCTCGCGAGGCAGACAAACCACTCTTCAGTTAAATAGGCATAACTTTAATTCTAACCATCAGATGAACCTCAAACCAGTGACATTGGAAATCTAACTCAAAAATCTATCTTGTGTCACAATATCAGATCAATCTCACCGTGGGAAGCTCTCCATCCATAGCAAAACATATGACATGTTTGCGCAGTTCTGCACCTCAAAAAGCTCAGAATCACCAAAGTTCTCCAAAACGTACATGAGCCTGAAAATACTCTAAAACATAGCCTAGAATAATATTTTAGACTCCATATATATAGGGTCTATACATGACCTAAAACAGGTAAATAATAGGGTATATCAGTTTATAAACATAATAAAATAATAAAAATTAAATTTACGAAATACAATTATTTTTAGATTTGGCTTATATGACCATAGCTGATTTGTTCTCTTATCATTGTTTCATTTGATAACAAAATCAGTCCATTCCATCTCATTTATATGGAAAATAATTTTTATTAACTTCAATTTAATTTCTTTTAATTGATAGTGAAAAATGTTTCATTTTTCAAAAAGTTTAACATTTCAATTTAACTTTATTTGATATTGGTTGCGAAGGTTAAAAACAAAAAAATAAATTAAATAACTAAATAAAGAAAAAATAAATTTAACAAAATGAGAATTTAATCGACTTTATCATTGATATACTATGGATTTTATTAGTTTTCACCCATGGTTATTGCTTTTTAGATACTATTATATGTGTTTGGAGTATGTTTTAGAGTTCTTTCAGGCCCATGTAGGTTTTAGAGCAATGTGGAGATTCTGGAGCATTCTAGAGCCTAATGATGAGTTAGATCAAGATTCAGGAAAAGTTTCAATCAACATTACTTTCTTGGTATCGACCGACACCGAAGAGAGTAGACGGGCCGAAATGTTTGTGACCGACTTGAAGCCCATCAGATCCACATAATTACAAGATTACCCCTCGCAGACCTAATACCTATTATTTATGTGTGTCTGCAATTAATTAGGCAAAATATAAATTTTTCTGTTCTTTTTACCACAACATATTATTCTAGTGTTTTTAGTTGTTTTGTAGAGACGAGCAAGACTCCTTTAGATATTTTTATTGGAACTCCATTGTTTCTTACCTTATTCTATTTCATGCATTCTATTCAGATTATTGTTATGCTTTGTTTAATCATGCTGAGTAGTTTCTCTTGTTAGATTTAGAGTTTTATTAGGGTTTATATTTACTGCTGAAATATAGGACCGCTTGGGTGAGTCTTTAGGATCCTTTATTAGAACTGGACTTATTGTTTGTGTTCTAGACTAGCTAATTAGAGCAGCATTAATGGGAGATCTTAAAGGGTGCTTAGAGTGAGTTTTTGTAGGAGGGGGCCCACCAAATTAGAAGAAGAGGTGCTAAAAGCTTCAAAATAAGCACCCCTTTTTGTGGGTTTCTTCTACTGTTTGCGGGCTCCACTGATATGTGGGGGCCCGCGATTGGTTTATTTTATTTATTTATTTTTTTAGAAAATCAGAAGAAAAAAAAATTAAGCACCCCATATGGGGTGCTGGGTTAATCATGCTCTTAGAACCCTGATCTTAGGCTACTGATAACTACGACAGTAGGTTCATTACCTGATATTAAATTTGTAGAGCTATGTTGTTAGATACATGCGACAGCTGATCAAGATTAACCAATGAACATATCAATTAGGACGTTAATGCGTACCTAATGAAGTATTGATCAGCAGTCATCTCATCGTTCGATCAACTCTCAATCCTTGTTCGCATTCGACAACTGAAAAACGACCAAGACATTTGATTAGCTCACAGCAAGAGCTGGATATCTTACTATTGAATTTGTGTCTTAGGACATTTTATCACACACCCTTGACACCTATAGATCACAATACTATAACAAGAAACCGATAAGTTTAGCTATTTATTCTTATAGTTTACGAACCAACTCTTATTATTTACTATTTTACTAATACTTGCCTAGCTCATCTTAATATTGATAAGTCTATTGAGCGTCCATGCTCCCTTTGGATTCGATACCTAAGTACTAGAACCAAATCTCTTTTTTAGAGAGAAAGTTGCTCAGGGTTAATTTGAGAGCACCTCAAATTTGTCGCCGTTTCCTAGGAGCACTGGATTCACCATTAGATGTAATTGATAGATTTTGTCTACATTTTTCTATTATTTTACTTACTAAACATAAAAATTTCCTTTTGTGTTTCAGGTGCATGCCCAACAGTACTAGAATCAACAAGGAAAAAGAGCTAGTATTCTCAGACCCTGCACTATTAAAACGCACGATCCGCAAAGAAAACACACAACATCGATTAACACCAACACTCCTTTGTCAATCAATATTACTTGTGAGCGAGCAACAATCGACACCATCACGTCTTCGTCGATCGACACCATCATGTCTTCGTCGATAAACACCAACCCACGAGCAAGAAACATGTTCGTAACTCTTTATACTAACGAGGGATGAGAACGGGGACCTGCATGACCAAGATGTTCATCTGCATAATGCAGCAGGTAAGAGAGTGACTGATCAGGGGATTGATCCCTGAACCAGAAGAAGCTGCTATAAAAGCTGTTGAAGCTCTAGCTGAGGTTGGCCAACCGAGATGGCTCTTGACAATGCTAGTGAAGGAAATTTCAACATTAGGAATCCAGAAGAGGCTGTGAGACTTATTGAGAACTTGAAATTTAGAAATAGCACCAATAACACTTACTTGGAGAGAAAGAAATCAGCTGCTAGACTTGGCAAAGAGAAGATGGATGAAGTTAAGGCCAAGCTGGCCAATATACACAAGCTTCTCAAGAAGCATGTGAGTTCTGCAGAAGATGTAGAGGCTGTTGATATCGACAATGATAAGGGCAACGAAGAGGATGTGAACTACATTAGTGTTACTGGGTTTTTCGAAGTATGAGAATCATGGTGGAGGTGTAGTTAGAACCAGAGTTCACAACACCAGAGATCTTACAGCAGCATCAACAACAACAACAACAACAACATGAGATATAGAGCTTCTTTTTACTAGAATCCTCCACCAACAACTCAAGAAAGCAATATAGAGAGTATGATTGATCAAGTTCTTGATGGTCAGCAGAAGTTAACCTATGAGCAACTTACAATCTCAAATAAGAGGATTAATAGTAATGCTTAGAGATCAAATCCACAGGGAGCGTGGGCACACACTAGATGTACATAGATGCAGATTAATGTTGGGGTCAAAAACGGTAATCTAGCAATCCTTTAAAGAAAATCGTTCGAGACAACTTCAGAAAAGTCTTAAGGGATAAGCTTCAGAGCAGCGAGGACTACACAAGGCTATGAGCATCGCAGAGAAAACGAGACCATCTCCAAGTCTCGTCGCCCGTTGGTGAAGAGACACGCATCATGTCTCATCGCCCACGGGCGACGAGACACACACTATGTCTCATCGCCCACGGGCGACGAGACACACACTATGTCACGTTACTCACAGGCGATGAGACTATCTCCAAGTCTCGTCGTCAACGGGTGACGAGACCATATCCTCCTCGTCGATATCTTCTTTGAGTCATGACCGGACTGATCCTTGTCTCGTCTCGCTTGGATTTTCCATTGAAGCTTTACGATAAAAATGGCAAATACTTGTCTTCTCGTGAAACTTCAAATAAATTGTATAAAACGGTAACGGTTAACTCAACGCCTTGGTTATCTCAACTATACAATCGATTTTATTACTTCGCTGAACCAATGGTATAAAAACCAACATCGTATGGTAGGCGATTTGTATGAAAGAATCATTTAAATGTTAAAGTCAAAAGACGGCCCAAAAAGGTCTAAAACGTGGCAGAAGCCCACTTACGAATTTAGACGAGAACTAGTCCAAATTATAATGACAGTTTACCTGATTTACGCAGAAGATAAATGGAAAAGAAGATAAATGTCATATTTCCAGGATAATTATGAAGATCGAGAACACAAGGAAGATTTCCGCAAAGAGATAAACTCGAATCGGGTGTAGAAAAGGAAAAAAAAATAGACCTAGAGGACATACATAAGGAGAACCAAGTCAAGGAGCAAAGGGATCCAAAAATTGGACCTTAGGAAAATACTGTTTGCTCTAGAGAACTTAGGACCTAGGTAGCTAGACTAGCAAGTTTAATAGTCAGAAAGTTTTACTGCTTTGTGCTCTTGTTCTCCACTGTTAACAAATTTATGTACATCCTGTTTTCGGTGAAACTCTGTAAACCATACTCCATCTTACTTAATAAAACGCCTCTGTGCAATTTCTTAGGATATTTTGTTTTTGTCTTTTTTTTATATTCGTGTGTTTACACAGGAAATCCGAATCCTCAAGGAAAATCGAGAATCTTGGCTTTCCTCCATTCACAAAAATTGAAAGTGCGAATTTTGGTTCCCATAGTTTGGCGCTAAAAGGAGGGGGGGGGGGGTCGGATTCTCTAACTCAAGATCACCAAATGATCAATAGGCGATATGTCTAAGCAAACAGAAAGTGCCATCATATCTTTTAAGGATAGAGAAATGGGTAATCAATCCAACCCTCGCAACAATCTCCTTGTCATTGAGTTGACGATCCAAAATATCGATGTCACGAGAATATTGGTCGACACTGGAATCTCAGCTGATATCAACTACAAGGATACCCTCGAGAGACTGAAAATAGAACTCTCTGAATTAAGACAAAGTCCAAGCCAATTACTGAGACTCTTGGGAGATGCTACTATGATCCTCGGTTCGATTAACCTCACGGTTAAGGCTAGGAGCATAACCAAAGTCGTGGATTTTTTAGTCGCCAATCGCCTTGCATTATACAACGCGATCATGGGTGTTTCGTGGCTTAAATCCATGCAAGCCATACCGTTGACTTACCACTTATGTCTTAATTTCCAACTCCCTTTGGAACCAAAACAATCCAGATAGATCGGAAAATAACGCAAGTCTGTTTCGCCGCAGAATTAAAACAAAAAAAATCCAACGGCAGAAACTCCGGCGAAAAAGAAAAAGAAATTGATGCCACCAGAACAAGATGAAACGGAAATATTTTGGGAATTACGGAAGGATGAATCCTTGGAAGAAAAGCACGAACCAACTTGTGAACCCGTTCTTTTGGTATGTCTCGACGAGAGATTCCCTGAGCGCTATGTTAAAATCTGCACTAATCTTTGCGAGCCTTTAAGAACATAGCTTATAGCTTGTTTGAAACAGAACCTTCACAAGTTCGCTTGGGTTTCTGAAGACATGCCAGGGATCGACATCAATATAACATGTCACGAACTAAACTTGACCTGACTTGCAAACTTTTCAAACAGAAGAGACAAAAGTTGGGACCGAAACGTGCCAGTGCGGGCAACAAAGAGGTTTAGAAACTACTAAAATCCGGATCCATAACTGAGGTCAGATACCCAGACTGGCTCGCCAATCCCGTCGTAGTCAAAAAGAAAAATGAGAAGTGGCAAGTCTGCATCAATTTCACTAATCTCAGTAAGGCGTATCCAAAAGATAGCTTCCCGCTGCCGCATATTGACCGCTTTGTAGAAGCAACGGCGGGGGAACAAGCTCTTGTCTTTCATGGTCGCCTTCTCAGGGTATAATCAAATTATGATGAACCCCGATGAGCGTGAAAAAACTGCGTTTATCACAGATCGCGGTACCTATTGTCACAAAGTAATGTCTTTCGGTCTCAAGAACGCATGCGTGACTTACCAACAACTCATAAACCGCATGTTCTCCGAGCAGCTTGGAAAAAATATGGAGGTTTGCATCGATGATTTACTTGTGAAATGTCTCAAAGAGAAAGATCACATCGCCCATCTGCAAGATTGTTTCGAGAGACGGAATTTGCATAACATGAAACTGAACCCAGCAAAATGCAAGTTTGTGGTAGCATTGGGGAATTCCTTGGATACCTACTCACATATCGAGGAATCAAAGCTAACCCAAAACAAATCAGTGCGCTGATTGAGATGGCCTCCCCAGGGACCAACCGAGAAGTGAAAAGGCTAACCAGGAGAGTCGCGACACTTAATCGCTTCATCTCGCGTTGTACGAATAAATGCTTACCTTTCTATGACACTTTGAGAGAGAACAAAAAGTTTGAGTGGTCAGAGGAATGCGAAAATGTTCTCGCAAAACCCATCAAAGCAGATCCTCTATTTCCGTATATCGCGGTATCGATGACGGCCATAAGCGGCGTTCTCATCTGAGAAGAATGTGGCGAACAAAAACCAATTTTCACGTAAGTAAAAATTTGTTGGATGCTGAGACACGGTACCCGCTAATGGAGACACAAGCACTCGCTGATATAACGTTGGCACAAAAACTAATATTGTATTTTCAGTCACATGCGATCATAGTCCTCACCTCATTCTCGCTGCGAACAATTTTGCACAGTCCCAGTCAATCAGGGAGATTAGCAAAATGCGCAGTCGAGATGAGTGAATACGATATTGAGTATTGAACAAAAACTTGTGCAAAATCACAAGTACTCACCGATTTATTGGTAGAACTCCTCGCGGAGGGAACGACAACCTAAGAACCGAACTCAACCTGGACCCTTCACGTCGACAGATCTTCATCCAAACAAGGCTCAAGACTTGGAGTCCTAATCACATCACCAACTGGAGAAGTGTTGGAACAGTCGTTCCGGTTATTTTTTCACGCTTCAAACCAAGAAACTGAGTACGAAGCTCTCGTCGCAGGTTTGCGGCTAGCTCATGGTCTCAAGATACACAACATTCATGCATACTGCGATTCTCAGCTAGCAGCAAACCAATACAGCAGGAAATTCAAAGCAAGGTAAGAAAAGATGGACACATACCTCAAATTCGTCCAGGACCTCAAGACTTCGATAAATTCACTCTCACCCAGATTCCCCACGCGGAAAATGCCCAGGCCGATTCCCTAACAACCTTAGCATCAAGCTCAGATCCGGATCTCAGAAGAGTAATCCCCGTATAATTCATATAGCACCCAAGCATTGGGCCACAATTCCTCGTAAACTTAATCAACCCACACGACGATGACATCGACGAAGTTAACATCCGACCCCAAACAAATCACCTCAATCTGAATTCAGTTGCGATAAGACATGGATGGAGAAGATCCTAGCATAAATCACCGATGGAACGCTCCCTTGCAGAAAAGTGGGCAGCTCTAAAAATCAAAACCCAAGCCGCATGATACGTCTTAGTAGGCGGAGAAATCTACAAGTGGAGATTCTCCAGACCATTATGACGTGCATGCATGGAAATAGAAAAATTAAGGAAAATCATGGACGAGTTTAACTCTAGATCTTGCGCAAATCACTCTGGCGGAAGATCCCTCACAATAAAAAAAAACGCCATGGCTTCTATTGGCCAACGATGATCAAAGATTGCAAGAATTCGCACGAAAATGCAATAAATGTCAGAGACATGCACCGAAGATTCATCAACCCGCGGAGGTTCTCTCATCTATTTTGGCACCATATCCATTCATGCGATGGTCAATGGATATCGTCGACCCCATGCACAAATCTAAAAAGAAACGCTTTATGCTAATCTTGACAGATATCTTCTTAAAATGGGTCGAAGAAGATTCACATGCAAGCATTAAAGATACCCAATGGTCGTAACAAACAATGGATCTCAGTTTACCTCAACCATATTCAAGGCATTTTGTGAAAAATGGAAAAGACGATTAAACAAATTAATTCTCAAATACCCGCAAGGCAACGACCATGCCGAAACTATTAATAAAACCATCCTAGACATATTCAAGAAACGCCTAGACGCTAAGAAGGGTCGATGGGCAGAAGAACTCAAAGAAGTCTTATGGTCACATCGAACAAATCTAAGACGAGCAACATGAGAAACCTTATTCGCCCTCGTATATGGGTTAGAATGCATGATCCAAGCGGAAGTCGAATTCCCTGGAATACGCAGGATACTACTCCTAGAATGAAAAGACTTGAACAATCTGATGCGGTTAGACAATCTTGACCTCATCAACGAGCGGCGGGATCAGACCCTCATATGTATTTAAAACTATCAACAAGCGTCCTCAAAGTACTACAACTCAAACGTACGTAGCCGCAGATTCAAGGAAGGCGTTTTAGTCCTACGAAAAGTTTTCCAAAACACCGTCGAACGAAACGCGGGAAAACTCAAAGCAAACTAGGAAGGACCATCAAAAGTCATAAAGGTGATCCGACAAGGCGCATATGAAATTACCAACATGCAAGACGTTAGGATTCAGAGAACCTGGAATGCAATGCACCTCAAAAATACTATCACTAAGCAATCACATCACAATTGAACTACGAGATGACTTGATCCTCAAAAGGTGTACGTAGGCAACTCGTCGCAAGACGATTTCAGCTGTCTCCCTCTACAAACAAGGGGGGGGGGGGGGGGGGGGGGGGGGAGGGGAGTGGGTACGTATATGTATAATCATAGAATCTCATATCTTACAATATCCATTCTCTCGAACTCGATATTTCAAAGCAAAATCAGCAGTACAGAAAAAACTGTCCAACTTCAAAGTGTCTCGCTAACCTCTTATCTTACAAATGAACTCAATATCATGCAATACTCTATGGCCATAAACAGAAACCTACGGATTGCTTAAAAACACACGAGTAATAACCAGTCATCGTATAACCCGAAAAACGTACATCATACGAAACACATTCGTAGACAGATCTACCAAACGATTAACAAACTCTTTAAGCCCGCGAACATTTCAAACACGAAACACGGCATATGAAAGAAAAACCCGGTTCTCAGCATCACGAGACATCTCAAAACGCCTAAAGAATAAATTTTCGCATAAAATCTTCCTCGATGAAATTTCCATCTCATAGGATCAAAAAATCATATACACTAACATCTTCTTAAACACGTAGCCTTTCGCAAAAACCCAAAATGGTAATACTTACTATCCTGTTTGTTGATGATCACAACAAACAAATTCTAACGTCCTAAACAGACTTAGCCGTCTTCCCCCCAATAGATATTAGCTCTTAGACATCTGACACAAGGATAACATCGCACTATAAAAGAAATCCATAATTTTGGTCAGCACTTCCAGACGACTTCGAAATGTCTCTGGAGAGATGCTTGATTCCCGACCAGTGCAATATTGAGACGAAATCATGTCAAAACCGCAACTGGTAATGTAAGCCGAAACAAACATAGCGAACCCTAAACAAAACGTAAGCCTAGGTCTTACCCTAAACCCATCACACTGGTCTCAAACATCTTGAGGGATAGTATCGATAAATCGATACAAGACTCAAAAACATGTCTCTTCGCTTATATCTGTGCGTTAATGAGTCTTCCCAAATTAAAAATTTTGAGTACTCTCATCTAAGACGAACATCGAATACAACGATCCTCCCAAAGTTAGATATGAGACAAAAACTCATATTCTTTCCTTCAACATCCACGTAAAAGTAATTGCACTTGGGTGTTTTATATTCTAACATGGTATAATATCCTAAACAAATAACTATCAAATTAACCCTTAATCCTAACACACAAAATAAAACTTATGCCAAGAGAGATCAGGTAACTATATATATTGGTAACAAGTAATCATATCAAAGAAATATTCCTTATTAGAAGGTATAGATGCAATATGGAAATATGCTAATAATGTAAATATGGAAATATTCTAATAGATTAACTAGAAGCAAATATAAATATGCTAGATCTAGGGTTTTAGGCAAGTGGATTATAGAAGATAGAAGTTAAGAGTATTTAATCATGGAACTCGATATCTAATGTAAAATACACCAGCTCTCTCTGCGAGTTTAATCTACTGACTAAGTCCAATGTCTGAGTTCTCGCTTGTTGACACGGAATGACCATCGATTGATGGCAATGATCCTGCGTCGATCGATGGTTTCTTGAGCAAGCTTTATGACCTAATTCGATAAGTTCACTAGATTAACTAAATCAACTCTCGTTTGTTTCTAGCAACCTAGCTCAATATAATAAATTCCGGTAGTAGACCATGCTCTCGCTTGTGTCTAACTATCCTATTATCAGGGTTCTAGTTAGCTACTCTAGAACACAACAATAAACAAAATTCTATTAATAGATCTAATAGCGACCCTAACAATTCTATTGTTTGGCTAATCCATCAATACCATTAATAAACCCTAAATCTAGTTGATAACTACTCAGACATAATTAAAGTACGAATAATAATCTGAATATAATACGTAGATAAAATATTGGGGTTCCAATACAAATCTCCCTAAGGAGTTATGAATCTTCTCCCCTAAATGAATCCTAAAACTATGGAGTGCTGATGCACACACACACTTTGCCACAAACCTAGGCACCAAGCATCCCTTTCTTTCTGGTGCAATACATAAAGTATAATTATAAAATCCTAAAGTCTAGGTCAAAACTCGTCTTGGGGTAATCTTGTAATCTTGTATCTTGGCTGTTTGCACATCTGCCATCGATCGATGGCAGATGTGCAACATCGATCGATGGCAGATGTGCAACATCGATCGATCTTGGTCATGTAACATCGGTCAATGGTAACGTTGTGTCGTCGATC